>JACJUY010009069.1:0-25028 GCA_014220935.1 Platorchestia sp. MABIK | reverse complement strand
ATCTTGTATTTGCCCTTTAATAATAATGAACCTCCCAAACGATGATGTGGGAATTATTTGTGAATTCATTTTTTTCGGGACAACGCTGCTTAATTGACGCCAAGTTTTTGATTAGCGGAACAAAAGTGGACGTAATTGTGCTCCATCTTGAGTGCTTTATGTATTGGATACGTTTTTCAATTTTCCAAATTTTAAACTTTGTTCCACAAACGTATACATTTCAAGAAACATTTATGTGGTTGTGTGTTTCAGAGTGAATTCATCTCTTTGTTATGTTCATTTGTGGTGAAAATTTGCTTCTGTTGTCTTGCAATGACTGTTTTCTAGAGGTGGTCATCCAACGCTGCACGTGTGGTGTATACGAGTATCATAACATCAAGCCTGCCCCTTCAGTAGTTTTGGAATACTTTGCAATTTGATTCCACTTTTGTGCTTGAAAATTTGTTCGGATAAAAAGAAAATCAAGTAACTGCATCGTTTTCATAATGAAAACGTAAGCCATTATTAATTGTCAGCAAAAGTTATTATTTATAAAGTTATCGAGACAAGTCGTTATTTTCTCACACGAGCCATCATGTAATCACTAGCCATTGTATATTGACAACTTAAGCCATTTGTCCTGAAAACACTTTTTTATTTTTTATTTTTAAAGTGTAGATATTGAGGTGTCTTGAAATTACTTTGCCAAGCACATTATGTTCAAAAGTTACTAAGTTAATTTCTCTAAATCCCTCGCTAGAGTCTTGCCAATACAAAAATGCACAGTAAGACAAAATTAGTTACTAAGTGCTTGTGTTCGCATAAACAAAGTGTTGACCTTTTCAGTCTATCGTTACCTCGATCCGATCATTAGTTTTTGAATACTTTTTCATGTAGCATCGTCTGTTAATGTCAGTGAAATTAGGCGACTGATATTTTTCTTAAATTTTCCGACGATGTAGCTGTTGATCGTATAAGTTTCGCATAACTTATGATGAAATAAATAAATTTATAATTCCCAATAAGAGGCCTATAAAATCTTCAACCACAAAAAACACGTGAATTTTGTGAAAATAAACTGAATGACGAACTATAAGTTACGATGGCTCACCATAATCTTGGTGAAGGTGATAAACTAGGATATATAGGTGGTAAATTAGGAAGTTATGGTGACAGACTAGAAAGTGGTGGCAGAAGCACGGGGGTTGCGTGAGGGGCAGATGATGACAGACTTTGAAGTGGAGGCAGAAGCACGGGAGTTGCGTGAGGTGCAAATGATAAGACTTTGAAGTTGAGGCAAAAGCACGGGGGTTGCGTGAGGTGCAGATGATAAGACTTTGAAGTGGAGGCAGGAGCACGGGGGTTACGGTGCGGATGATATGACACCACCTACGTGCCGCTGCAGTGCGAGGAGCAGCAGAAGCAGCTGGTGGAGGCGGGTGCGGGGCAGCTGGTGGCCTCCATGATCAGGTCCTCCCTCACTACAGTGCAGCTGCCCGCCCTCCACTGCCTCACTGCACTTGCTAAGAAGTGAGAGTCTTTCTAACAATATTCGGTGCCAGTATAGTTTGTCTACCGTCGGTTTTCTGGTATAGTATGTCTACCGTCGGTTTTCTGGTATAGTATATCTACCGTAGATTTTGTGGTATAGCATGAAATTTCCCATGAATTGGCTTGAAACCGTTACACTACATAATTCACGACGCATGTTGAACCAGCCACTGATCGTATTTTTGGATTTCACAGTTATTTTTTCTGTTGTGTTCATGGGAGTATTGTTTACAAAATGTTAAACCAATTCCAAATTTTCTTACGAGTTTATTTTGTTGTTTATTTTTTCATTAAAGTCCTTATAGGGAAAAAACTTGTTTCCATGTCGAACTGAACGATATGTTTGTCATCCTTTTCTTTGAAATCTCTGAAGTTGCTTCATTTCTTCTTTGTGGTTCCTCTTGCTTTTTTCCTACATTTTAGATCAACATTTATGACAAAGAGGCACATTTTCAATGTTTTCAAGAAGATTGTGCTCTCTCAAACAAGAGACAACTGAATTCTCACTGGAAATTAGTTGGTGAAAATCTCTTGCAAGCATGGCGTTATTTTCTTTTGGAAACATGTTTTGGAAATATATTTTCAATCACATGTACTATATGCAACATCGAATCGTAGATACTTAACAATTATTATTGAAAAAGAAATACAAACGAAGAAATACGTAAGATAAAGAGGTTTGTAGATTGTAGATATTAAAACCGACGGTATATATCATACTATACCGGCACCCAATATTCCATACTTCAGCACTGACGACTTCCTCGCTGATTTTTGTCGTGGGACTACGACTGTTTCGCTTTTGCTCATATTTTATTGATGATTTTGTCAACACCTTTCGGTACTTTTATTTCACTTTTTTTCATAGGACTGCGACTGTTTAATTTAATTTTTACGTTGGACCACGACGTTTTCATTTATTTTTCTCCTTCGATTACGATTTCCTCGGCTTCTTTTCCTTCCATCAGACTACGACTCTATTGCTTATTTCCTCCCTTGAACGGCTATTTTACTCATTTTTTGTAGGGTGCAACTAAATAAAATTGTATCAGCCAAATAGAGTAGCAACTAAAGCAAATTTAACCAATAGCGATTGTTAATATGTACAATTTTTTATTTCATTGCGTTCTACCAAAAAATTAGCAAATTGGATCAACAAAGACGTCCTCTTTTTTTTTCCTTATTCACCATTATGCTCGGTGGCGCACGTAACTGGTCCAGTGAGTTGAGTTATAGTTTCAGAACTTGTAAAAGTCTGTTACTTTGTAAATTGTTAACAGTAATTGCGTGAAACACACTCCACGTATTCTGTTGAATAAATGCCTATTATTTCCCAAGGTTTTTTTTGTGAAAAGGACAAGTAATTCGAAGACCTGTGTTCTGTGTGTCACCCTGTTTATTCTTGGTGCAGGATGCATTTGTTTACACTACGTACTAAATGATTCAGGATTTGCACAATTAATCCAGTCTGAATTATACACTTCAAAAGAAAGTTTCTTGACTTGAGTTAGTAGGTATGTCAACAAGTAATGAATAATTTTTTTAATTGTTAAGAATTTGATTATATCTGAGCAATAATTTTTTAAATTCCCTAGCATTATTTAAACTGTGTATTACGCTTTTCTGTTGATGCAAATATGAACATTTGTGGCTCAACACACCAATGTTCGTTTGTACATCACAACCAAAGTTAGGAGTTGAAAAATTTCATGCATAAATATGTGGACTTTCTATAGAGAACTCAATATGGTGCTCCTCAATTTTATAAAATACAATTCAAAACAACTACGCAAGAGCTCGTTTTAATATCGAGAGGCCTTGTATTTACTTTGTGTATGAGAAACGAATTTAAAACAGAGACATTATTACACCACCTCGGTGATCACGCGAGGCAGCGATTTTAACACAGCACACAATGTCGTGAACATCATTATAAGGCATGCGTGGCCTGGTGTGCAGCACGGTAGAAGAAACAAGGGTAGGGTCAAACCAGTTTTTTCGTCGGCCGTGTGGCAATGCTGACGTCAAGGCAACGAACCAAGAGCAGCGCTCATATTGCATCTGGCAACACTGCTAGCCGCAAATCTGACACCATTATTGCCCCAACGACATGTCGCAATGGTGACGTCATGACAACGAACCAATAGCAGCGCTCATATTGCATCTGGCAACACTATTGACCCGACATGTTGCAATGGTGACATCATAAAGTTAGTTTGAAATGCAGCTTTTCTATCGGCTAGCCGAACAAGAGGAGGTGTATTTTCCCCCATGGAAATGACTCTACCATGTTTCCTGTACCGTAATGATCTCTCTAGGCAGGGATTCTAACGCACCACACAACGCCATGAGTACCATTATAAGACGTTGGCCTGGTGTGCAGTAACGCTGCAGTGTCCAAAGAAGTGGCGCGCATCAGCCACTGCGGCATGCCGCTGCCCGACCGCCTGGTGGAGCTGCTGAGCTGCCACACGGAGCTCGCGGTGCAGCTCGCTGCCGCCACCGCGCTCGTGTGGCTCCACAGAGGCGGGGCGCTCAGCCACTCCGATCCCAGAATACGACACAAGACTCTCCAGTGTCTCGTGAGTTGTTGCGAGTTGCATTAAAAACTGCTTTGACACTTTGACCGCTATTGGTTAAACTGAAGTTCAACATTCAATTAAAATTTGATGATGCAATTTTGGAAATAGCAAACATCAAATGAAATTTCCTGCATTTAGCGCTGTTTAAGTATTTATGAAAATTGAGCTTAGGACTACTGGTCGGTCAGCAGCATTGTGAAAATCGCCTCCGTGGCAACCTGTGACGCTCGTTGCAGTCAAAGTGGTAATGAAATGTCATTGTATTGGAACCTGTGAACGCTTGTAATACGCAAACACACTGCACAATTGCCGTAAATTTGTAGTTCAGTCTGGACTAATTAAGCACCCAAGATAAGCCTGTACTTCCTACTGGTCTATCTAAACACCCATAGTTGGTCGTTATTTCTATTTAGGTTAGCTAAACACAGGACGATTGTCCAGCATCTCCATCTTGACTTGCTAAAAGCTAGGATATATTGCCGATAGTCTCACTTCGTTCGAAATATTGGCCGATACATGTCCAATATATTGGCTGATAGTACCATTACGTCCGATATATTGGCCGACAGTACCACTTCGTTCGATATATTGGCCGAAATGCTGGCCGATGGTCCCACTTCGCTCGATATATCGGCCGATGTACAATATATTGGCCGATAGTCGCACATCATTCACACTCGGAACCTCGAATAGGCCGATATCTCACGCACACACGCGTGCGCAGATCCGACTGTGCGCGTCGGACCGGCCGACGTGGCTGCGTGTGGAGGCAGCGCGGGAGCTGGCCCACGTGACGGAGCGCAGTGAGGAGCTGCAGGCCGCCGCTGCCATCACCGACCACCTCATACCCACACTCAAGGACTTTCTCTGCCACGCGCCCTCCGAGAACGAGCAGGCCCCGAAACCGGAGTACCTCAGTCCTAGCGTGAGTTGCCCAAACCTCGTTTGGGTTATTTCTACCGAGCGGGAGTTTCCGCGCGTTCTAATTTTGATGTATTACCTATACATGTTGGCACGAGTGCTACCTGTAAGTTTTGGAGTGAGTGCCACCTGTTAGCTTTGGTGCAAGTGAGTGCCACTTGTTGATTTTGTCACAAGTCCTACCTGTTAATTTTGTCACTAGTCCTACCTGTTAATTTTGTCACAAGTCCTACCTGTTAATTTTGTCACAAGTCCTACTTGTTAATTTTGTCGCAAGTCCTACCTGTTAATTTTGGCGCGAGTGCCATTTGTCGATTTTCTAGCGAGTGCCACCTGTCGATTTTGGAGCGAGTGCTACCTGTCGATTTTGGAGCGAGTGCCACCTGTCGATTTTGGAGCGAGTGCCACCTGTCGATTTTGGAGCGAGTGCCACTTGTCGATTTTGGAGCGAGTGCCACTTGTCGATTTTGCAGCGAGTGCCACCTGTCTATTTTGGAGCGAGGGCCACCTGTCTATTTTGGAGCGAGGGCCACCTGTCTATTTTGGAGCGAGGGCCACCTGTCTATTTTGGAGCGAGGGCCACCTGTCTATTTTGGAGCGAGGGCCACCTGTCTATTTTGGAGCGAGGGCCACCTGCCATTTTTAATGCGAGCGCCACCTGACAGTTTTGGCATGTTGAATTAGTACAGTGTTGTTCTGTTATCATGTAGAACATTGCACTCCGCACATCTTTGTTGTCAAAGCAAAACTTGTTTGTTGCTCTTTTTCATGTGACTTCGTTGTTGCGGCGTCGTGCTGCAGTCGTGCGGTCAGTTTGACGAGCCGGAGCTGCTGTGCGACCTGATGTGCGAAGCAGCGCTGCTGGTGTACGCTGCGCTGGCTGCCAACAACGAGGTGGTCAGGCAGAAGGTGGTCAAAGGGCAGGGCCTCATTGAGTGCATCTGTTCCAAGCTCGAGACCGGCACTCCGGCTCTCAAGCTCGCTGCCGTGCGATGTCTCCACTCCCTCACGCGCTCTGTGCACACGCTCCGCACCACATTCCAGGTACTATAGGGTGTTGATTTACCTTGCAAGTACTCGCACATAGCTACATGGTGTCCCCGCGATTTAGCCTAATGACCTGCAATTGCTTAGGAACACAGGATGAGGACAGTAGGAATATAGGAACTCTTTGCTTTGTAATGTTCCAAAGAAGTTTTACTCTATGTTGTATACATGGTCTTCTTGTAGTCAAGTGTTCTCAGTTTCATTAGCTTCCCCAAACTCCAGACAGATTCGTGCGATTTATTCGAATGAAAGTTCAGACGCAAATGAGCAAAGTTAATCTTCAATATACGGCATAAAAATGACTCAAATCGAAAACAGGGAGGTAGAGAACCTTACCATGTGGCTCTTCTTGATGGACGTCGGCGAATGAAATCTTAGCTAGGTTTTCCCTCATCTTCTTACATGAATGCACTGTTGAAAGTCTGAACATTATCATCACAACGATGAGAAAGCGCATAGGTCAGACTTGATAGCACCATAAGAGACGTGCGAAGTCTCTCTGCTTATTGCTTTTCAGTAGAATGTAATTATTGTATCTATGAGCATTAGTGCTCCTGAGGGAAGATGTGAGGTCCTAAGCTAAAGGTCATGTAGGCTTTTTGTTGAGAGAGAATAATAATTTTTTTTTGTTATGGACTATTTTTTTTTGGCTCACTGCTGTGATTTTCGGCACCCCTTACTTTCTTTTCCAACTTTTACGTTTATACCTGCATTGATTCCGCGTTTCCTTAATTCCATACTAAATGGTGTTGCCTTCTTTCCTATCTTGGAAGCATATTTTACGTAGTTCGGGAGGCTTACACTAACTTGTGATCTAATTTCCTCTCTTGGAAGCACATTTTAAGTAGTTTCGGAGGCTTACACTAACTTGTAATCTAATTTCCTCTCTTGGAAGCACATTTTATGTGGTTCGGGATGCTTACACTAACTTTTAATCTAATCTCCCTGCTTGTTGACAGGACAACAACGTGTGGCACGTGCTGGTCACCATCCTCGAGGACCCGAGTGCTGACGACGAGCTGACGGTGTCGGCCTTGTGTGTGGTGTCGAATTTGTCCCTCCAGTTCAGCCTCTCTAAAGAACACCTCCTTAAGTCTGACATTATTGCCATACTCGCCAAGTTCACCAAGAGCGAAAATTTTCAGTTTAAGTACAACGCCTTATGGGGACTCATGAACATTGCGTACCAAGATGAACTCTCCGTCAAAGTAGGTTACCTTCCTCGACACCTCATTGTGGCTGGTTAATTAAGCTCATTTCAGTTGGAGATTTGAAAAATTGTTATGTTTTGGTACATCTTTGTTGAAAATTTTTTGTTTTTTTTAGCTCTTCATGTGGTTGCTCTTTATTATTTTGCCTATTCGAATTCGCCATGTTTATTTCAGGATAGCGGTCCTAAAATGGTTGGGAAATATTCACTTATTACTACAGAATCGTGTGACTCACAATGGTTTATGTGACCCATCTAGGGAATACAACTACTGTATCTATGGGAATTAGCAATCCCAGGGGGAAAATGTGAGGTCCCAAGCTGAGTTGGGCTTTTTTTGTTGGAATAAAATGTTTTTGTATTGTTAAGGATCATCTTTTTCCGGTTCACTGCTGTCCTGTTTTTCAGCACCTCTAACTTTCTTCTTCAACTTTGTCATTTTTATTGCCTTATTTCTGAATTTGCTGTTTCTAAACGCAGAGGATCTTGTGTAGGAACACACCTGACGCATAGACTTTGCGTTCCCTTATCGCCATACCAAATAGTGCCGTCATCCTTCCTCTCTTTGGGACGCCCTTGTTGCAGTTATGGAGGCTGAAACTAACTGTTATCTCATCTAATGGTTTTCGAGATATCAGGAAGCCTCAGTTCAGTATATTCTACAAGTTACCTATCTCTTGATCAGTCGATGGCATCTGTAGTTCTTGGTACATCATTTTATGTTACTGTATCGTCAGTAAAACGTTGAATTACAGCCGAAATTGTCGTTATGCGCAACGCACTGCTCTGCTTCTGACCATCATACGTCCATCGCAAGATGTTATGCTTGTACTGATGAATTATTTCTGATATAATTTAGTTTATTAATTTTGGAAATTCACTTCGGTGGTATACTCCATGTAGAAATTGGTATTCAAGAACAGCTTGAAATAAAAATTCAGCTCAATAAGTGTGCTCGACTTACAGGAAACCATCTTGAAACATTTGACAGTGGACGAAATGTTTAATTTGGTGTCAACAAACAACGTAAACCTCGTGTGCAAGACCCTCGGCCTGCTGCGCAACCTGCTCAGCCCCAAGCACCACATCGATTCCATCATGAGCAGCAACAGCAATGCTGTCTTGCAGGTTTGTTCGTCTTACAGCCTTTTCTAACTACCGTTAATGTTGTACTTGAGCGTGATAAGTATTTGAGCCTGATAAAGAAAAGTGTTGTTTACTGACGAAGTTCAACGAGTCATCATTGCTGAAACATCGAAGCTGCAAAAACGCATTTCGGTGTGAGGGAGATATTTCTTGGCTGATTTGTACGGCATTCCTTTGTTTAGGAGACGTATTAAAAATTTTTAAGTAAAGATTATTTCTACTTGATTTCTTTTCCGTAGGGAAACTAATTCTAATTGAAATTTGAATTCTTAACCTGAGGCTTGGTCGTCTACCGATTTGTCAATTGAAGTAAACTTGGATTGCTGTTGTGTTGAATTATTGAGCACTAGCACTATAATAGGTTTTTGTGTGAATGTGAGAAATTTGGTGAGATGTGTGCAGGTCTTTCTTTGGTTGAAACGGAAGTGATTTTCTTTAATTGTTAAAGACCATATTTTTTCGCTTCACTGCTGTAATGTTTTTTCAGCGAAGATTGCTTTCGTCTTCAACTTTATCTTGTTTCATGAACCTTTTCCAAGTTGTTATTTATATGCGTATGATGGGAGGACAAACATTTTGCACAGATTCTGCGTTTGCCTAATTCCACGCTAAATATTGTCCTCTGTTAAGAACCTTTTATATAGTGCCTTCCTCTCGTAGGAACACTTGAGAACAGAAACAATTTCTGCTGTGAACATCATTCTGCTAATATATTGGAATATATTCTATCCTCAAGCTGCCTTTTTTTTCTTTGTACTGCTCAAATGATCCTCGTATTTAGTGGAAGGGCTGGGATCAAAAGCCATTACTGTCTTGCACATCCTAATGGAGCACATCTACTACTCTATTGAGATGAGCTCTATGGGTGTAAAAAGATATAAAATTGCAGATCATCATATGGCTGTTGGAGGGCAGCCTGTGTGCTGACGTCAAGGAACAAGCTCTGTGTGTGCTCGTCAACATCGCCAATGGAGAAAAGTCTAAAGAAGTGCTCATCGGTAACGACGATATTCTCAAGAAGCTGTTCAACTACATGGTCAGTATCGAGAAACTTTGCCACAGTTATGAGGCCAGTGGTGGAGTGGTTTGAAAGTTTTTGAATGCAGGAGTTTGAGTATGAATGTTAAGAGGGGACTGTATGAAAGTTTGATTGTGCCAGTTTTGTTGTATGGAGCCGAGTCGTGGGGTTTGAGAGGAGGAGGATGGATGTGTTTTGAGATGAAGTGTTTGAGGAGCATGTATGGAGTGACAAGAAGAGATAGGATCAGGAATGAGTTGGTTAGGGGGCAGACGGGGGTTATCAAAAAGCTGAGCAGGCGAGTGGATGAAAGAGTGCTTGGATGGTTTGGGCATGTTGAAAGAATGAATGTTGAGCGGCTGGTGAAAAAGATTTATATGTCGGAAGTGAGTGGTATTAGAGTGCGAGGTAGACCACGGATGTGTTGGATGGATGGGGTGAAGCGTGCTTTGTATGAAAGAGGTCTGACTGTGGATGTGGCGAGAGGGATGACTGCGGACAGAAGTGAGTGGGGGCAGTGGATAAGAAGGTAATTTTATTTTTGACGCGGTACTGGGAGCTTGCCCGCGTGTGATGGGGTTGACCTGTCTTGTGCGGGGGGAGGGGCTGCACTCAATGAAGCGGTCGGGGTAAACCAGCTATGGCTGTCGGGCCTGACTGTGGAAGGGGGTTGTGCTGGGCTGCTGCTGATCCTGGCAGTTCTGGTGCGGCCAGTGCTGCCTCTCTCGCATCCTAGTGACTAAGGGTGTTGTTTGTGGCCTGCTGTCGGCTACCCTCCCATAGGGAGGAGAGGCCTGGTATATGTATGAGGCTATTTCAGCACCGGTTCCACATGCTTAGTTTATATCCTCGTGGCAGTTTAATTAAATGCTGTTGCACTTTTCAGCACAGATGAATTTTAATTCACTATGATATCAATTATCGGAATGATAAATTCTGGAATAAAATGACACAATTGACACAACGGTACTTACTGGTAAGCTAAGTTATAATTTGGGATGTACTCCTGAAAACGCTAATTTTTCTGGGTGTTGTGTGTTCTCTTGGAAAGCATTGACGATTTTTTGTCATCGTCTTTGAAGGGATGAGAAATTTTTACTTTGGTGTGAGTTACTATTTCAAAAGACAATTACTGGGATTATTGTGATGCACGTTTCATGATGATTCAAGAAGCGATTTCAATTGACACGTCAGTGACAGAACTTCCTAATCTCTAGTAGCCATTTTTTACTCTGAACCTGCATGTCCTCGCTTCTCAGTGCACTTCACGAATCTCAGCCGCTCATGGTGCAGATCTCTTAACATAATTTCATTGATCCAAATGTGCAGTTATAATTTTGTAATTATTGCATCACTGGCAGCGTTTGTAACAGCCTTGTCAGTTCACTTCACGAACCTCAGCTTCTCATGGGACAAGTCTCATAATTTCATTAATACAAATGTACAGTTATATTTATATTGCATCACTGACAGTATTTCCAATCGCCTTCTCTGTTCTCTTCACGAACATCAGCCTCTCATGGTACAGATCTCATAATTTATTTGAAACAAATCTACAGTTATATTTACGTTGTGCATCACGGACAGCGTTTGCAAGCGCCAAGCCTACAGACGGCGGCGACGATGTGCATTGGCAACCTAGCGGACACATCGGGGCCGAACCCTCTGGAGCGGCAGCTGCGGCTGAGGGAGGCGCGCATAGAGAAGGCGCTCGAGGGGCTCCTCAGCACGCCCAACGCTGCGCTCTATGACAAGTGAGGCGGGAAAGCAGCGCGCTGCGTTTGGGGGTCAGTGGGGGAGTGGTTTGGGAAACGGCGAGATTCCTGCGGAACTGGGAGGAAGAGGGGACTCGATGTGTAAAAATTGTGTTTCTATAAAGACGAGAGAGATGTGAATACTATTATTGTGTTATTTCAATGAATACGAGAGAGGTTTACAGACTAGGACAGTTACTTCCATGAATACGAGAGAAATTGACACATAATAATTGTGTTATTTCAATGAATACACGAGAGATTTACGTAAATTGTGTTGTTAGATGAGTACGAGAGAGATGATAAAAAACTGTATTGTTCCAAAAAATTCGAGCTTCAGAAAATTTTTAAAGCTTTTCGTAACCTTGGGTAGTGTAGTGATATCTACACATTGCCGCAGTTATCATCAAGGTAGAAATAACAAACACAATTGTTATTTTACCTGAAATATGAATAGTTGTATAATTATTTTTGAGGTGTTTCAAGTGATAAGAGATTGCGGGGGATATGTAATACGGTGATGTGATGAAATGCTTTGCTAGTACATTGGCGTGATTGCGAGACATCATAGAGAAAAATATAGAAATATGCTCTTCAACTACTTAGTGGTACTGAAGCAGTATGATAGTTCAAGCATTATTTCCAATCTGGCATTAAGTACTCACAAAAAAATTGCTATGAAACTCAGCCTTCTTCTCATTGCCGGAAGAAACAAGAGAGTACCTAACTCATGCATTACTTTGCAGGGTAAAATACGCTTTAGACATGTTCAAATGCATCAGCTCTGCCTCCTCGACGGTGAGTTTGTCCACCATGACCACGACCAGCCCGTCCATCGGCAGCAACTCTGCCAGCAACGGCAGCTCCTCAGCCTCCTCCACGCCTGGTCCCAACTGGCGGAGCTCTGACTCGGGACCCTAGGCGGGCGCTCAGACGCCTTCTCGCTGCTCTCAGTTGTTGTTGTCTATGCGGTGCCTTCCGAAATTCTTAGCGATGCGTGGTAGAATTTTATTTCCTTGCGTGCTTCGATTTTAATTGAATATACGGAGATGGGTGTTTTCGAGCGTCATTTTAGGGTTGAGCGTGGAAGCTTAGTTTATGGGTTGAGTTAGTACGTTTTTGAAGTTTGGTGTTTCAAGCGCTGGTTATTCGTCTTCTTTTGAGGTTATATCAGGGACGGTGCCATGTGTATATTAATGAATTGAAGTTCAAGTAGACGGACTCCACATTTGACGGGAATGAGCAGCACTCGCTCAGCAACATAATTTGCCAAAACGCAGTGTTGAAGTGTTTTAAATAATGAACAACTGATAATTCGGCAATTACTGCCAGTGGTGATGTAATTACGTAACTAGCGAAGTTACTACATGTAATTCGTAATTCTTGATTTAAGATTTTTTGATAAATAATGAGCTATGCGCCTGTCAAAAGATATAGTGATGTAGCTTTTGCAATTGTTTCAGTCTGTGAAAAGGAAGTTAAGTTTCAAACCAGATTATCTGAGAGGAGAATTTTTAGTAGTCTGTGCCTGTGTAGCTAATGAACGTGTAGAATCTGGTTTAAAAAGAGGTAATATTTAAAGAACTTGCTAGGATGGTGCGCTTGGCGTAAACGAACAAATTGGTGGAGTTGTAGGAGAGCTCTATAGCGAGACATGGAGAATGCCCAAATATCGTCAGGCCAACATGGAGGGGATAAATACTTAATAAGCACGTTGCTATCTGGCGCAGCTCACGACCGCCATTTGACTATTGCAGCAGAAGATGCGCTCTACCATTGCCGTGATGGTTGTGTTCAAAGAGTACTTTCGTTTGGCTTTGGTCACCCTTAGGTACAGAATGATAGTGCTGAATGTAATGGTGAATATTTATTTAGGATGTTGCTGCAATACTCCGTAAGATCTTAATCCTTACCTTAGATTGGTCCAGTGTTGAAATTGAGACGTTCTATTTTCTGTCATTTTTCAATTAGCTTTATTTCGATTTATATGCTTTGTGGGTTCAAGAGATTAGGACAATTTTATGTATCTCAAATTTTGAGTGAAATTTCGTGTGGTTTAATTCTTACTCGAGAATATTAGGCGTTAATCGAAGTTGTGCGTGAAACACTGCCAGTTCACATTTTTGTAATTACAATATTTTGATTTTGCATTTACCATCTCAGAGAAGTTAGGCTGATGTAGGATTCTCTATTTTAGCGATCTGGTAGATTTATATCACATCAAAACTCGCCTTTTTATCGGGTCTGAAGATAGATCTTGAAATATTTGAGAGTTCTTCGCTGATAATTATGTATTGACTTTTCTGTGAAACATTTCCGTATCTGAAACAGTTTCACAGTGCCAGTTCTTTCTGGCAGTCATGTTACTAGGTAGTATTGTTTTCATTCGTGAGCTAAGTTCTCTTTCTGGAGGCACCGTCTTTTGTGAGAAGGAAAACATAGATTCTTTCGTGAGTCTAAGATTTTATATGCACTTTGTAGGCTCAAGGCCTGGAAAATATTAAGCTGAGGTTCTGCTGAGGCATGGGATCTTCAAAGTTCTGTGAAAATTGCAGCTGTTTTCTTTGATTTTCATTAAAATTTTTCAATGTGAACAGTTCCGCTGGACAAAAATTTCTTTCTTGGCCAGTCAGCTGGTTGACGGCAATTTTACGGATGCAATCGTGTCTTGTCATCAAATTGGTATTACGCATGTAAAATTATTTTGTTTTATAAGTTTGTGATTGTTTATCGCGTAGTATGTACCCTGCGATGTACCCTTTGTTTTCCGTTGTAGAGATTTTCGTTTTACGGTGTAAAATTCGGTTGTCAAAACGTGTGTGAAGATACATGGATCATGTTAGATAGATTTTCGTGTGTGGTGTCATAACTTTCACAAGCGATACCTCGCACTGAAAAATTCCTTCGCTCTGCTGTGCTCTCGTAATGTTAGATGTTTGTCGTTACTGAACAAGGTCAAAAAACAGGAGTCGCAAATATTAGAGTAGTAAACTGGTCCTGTAGCTGACATCCTTTTTGTGTTACTTGAGGGAGCGATGCGCAACAATTGCACTCCTGTGCAAAATCCTAGGCTTGTCAAAGTTTTTGCATCAGTGTTCTTCATCGGAGCGAGTGCAATTTACTTGCTTGCCATAAAGTACATGATAGTTTAAAAATGAAATAAAGCCAAAATTAGGTTTAAATCGACGTTAATCTGGCAGCGTACTGGACGTGCTGAAACAATTTTCAAAATAATTGCGTTGGTAGGAATTACAAAATGCTCATAACTTGGACTTTGGTGGTCTAATTATTTAAAAAACTATTGTGAAATTGTGAAGAGAATCGTGTGAAATGGATGTTTTCTATTAGCTCTGTGCTCTACCATCACATTTAAAATCATGAACTGCATTTTGTTTAAAAATTTTGACTTGTACATGTTCTCTATTGCTGCTGTTTGCCATTCTTCTGCTTTGCTCCATGTGTGCGAAAATGTGCATTGTTGTCAAAGTACGTGTCGACTGTGTGGAATGTGACTTTTTTAAGTATTCTCTAAGTAAATGTGCGCAGACGAAGCGCGCGTGTCCGCTTCTATGTATTTTTACTCTTACTTGTAATATAGGCTAACGGGCGAGGCTTACGACTTTCAAAGCGTATAAATTTTTAAATAAGAGATTACTGCGTTTCTCTACCCTCTAGCGCTTTAATTTAATGGGCGAAGTTATCAACATGTCTAGTGTGTACGCCTGCTTCTTGCGACTGCGAAATAAATTAGTTTACTAATTTATTAGTAAACTTCTTCATACCTGCTACTCAGAAGTTAGCGTTTTAGTACTGTTTCCTGTGTGTGTTTTGTACACTTCTATGCCTGAACGGTCGACTTATTTGCGAAGAATTCGTCGTGATTTTGAAAACCCTTTGCAGAATGATGAGGTACAATAGCCTTGGTATTTCGTGTAAGCTCGTATAATTTTTAAACCGGAACAATAAGATGAACTACTTCGTTTTATTCAGTTTTTCAACAGAGTTGGTTGGATCCCATGCTTTTTGAGTTGAAATCTTAAAGAATTATTACAGCATTATGGAGCCCGTATAAGTGACTTCGTTTAAAGTTCATGGCAGTTATCCGCACATTTTTTCGACTCCGTCTCCGTCTTCGTGGTACTATTCTAGCGCGAGGGGACTTGCGCGGTCGTTTTTGAACGTTTAGCACAGAATTTTGAGTACCTCGAATCCCCTCAGGGGGATACAACAATCGTATCTATGGGAATTAGCGCTCCCAGGGGGACAATGTGAGGGCCCGAGCGAAAGGTTAGGTAGGCTTTCATTTTGTTGAAATAGCAGGTTTTTGTTTTGTTACGGACCAACTTTTTTTCGGTTCACTGCTGTCCTGTTTTTTCAACACCTACCACTTTCTTCTTCAACTTTGATCTTATTTCAAGAACTACTTTCTCATCTTTCTGTTTCCATGTCCTTTTTGCATAGATTCCACGTTCCTTTAACTCCATACTAAATGGTGCCTTCTTCCTTCCTCTCTTTGGATCTCATTTGTTGAGGATAGGGAGGCTTAAACTAACTAATAATCTAATCTAATCTGAGTACCTCGAAGAAAAGAATTAATGAAGTCCTCTTGAAAATAAACTCATAGTATGACCTGGTTAACATAGGACATTGAACTTCTCTCAACAACATTTTGAGAAGAACATAGATTCATGTTTAGTCCTTTGGAACATAAACACGCTGTGTATTCGTCGTAGTTTTTACATAGAACCACCACGACAAAACCCCAAGATATTCGCGATTATTCTTATTTGTCCTTACTTGAAATGGATCCCCTTAATGGTGAAATTTGATGGAGATTTACTTGGATCCAGTTCTGGAGTCAGTGTATTTGGAAGCATCATCCCCTCCGGGTATACAACAAATTTATGGGAATTAATGCTCCCGGAGTAAAGATGTGAGGTCCTGAGCTGAAATTCAAGTAGGCCTTCCTTTTGTTGAAAAAGCTTCGGTTTCTGTTTTGGTACGGACCACCTTTTTCGATTCACTGCTGAACTTTTTCAGCACCTATTACCTCCCTGCTCAGCATTTACCTTGATTCATAAACGTTTAATCTTGCTGTTTTTATGCGCAGGGTGCCGAGACACGCCTTGGTCATGGATTCTTCGTTCACTCAATTCCATTCTGAATGATGCCTTTCTCCTTCCTTTTTCTTAGGAACACTTCTGTTGTGGTTACGGAGGCTTGAAATAAAATAATCTGCAGAGAGTTGAGCCTGCCATAACGCGAACTTTGAGGCCTTGAATATCACTTGAGTTACGACTCCGTTGAGATCATCAGAGAATATCAGTTTAAGAGCGCAAGAACGATAATATAACATGAGAAATGATGATAGCTTCACCTCAGTCGCACTTACAACTCAAACTTCTTAATTTAAGAACCGTATTTTCGAGTGTCAGTTTCTAGCAGTTACTGCTACTGGGAGTTAGCACTCGCAATCTACGAGGACTCTTTGCATTTGTAAAACATCTCTAATACTTAACTGCGGAGGTGATCTTCGTTCTTTCTGTCGAAAAGAGAAATTTTAGTGCGATAGTAAATCGCGAGCCGTGGAGGATTTTGCTGAGATAAGCGTTCGGCCGCGTAGCATCTGCGCCGCCCTCGCTCTCACTCTCTCCAGAGTCTGCGAGGTTCCGAGAGCACTGGAATCTATTTACTCGGTGACTTGTATTACTTGCTAAAAAGTAAAAGAATCTCTCACCGACGTTAGTTCATATGAATATTAATGAAGTCCACAAATAACATTTGGTGCTACTTACCGACTGTTAACAAGATCGGGCAGTCCGCGCATCTTACTGAAGGAATTGTTCCCTAAATAAATTTCCTGTTCCCTAAATATGGAATGTCATGAAGTTCCTGATGAAGACGAGCGTACATTTAGCTCATTTAACTGCTTCATCCCCGAGTAAAAACTGGTATCACAGTGAAGCGAAAATAATTGTCGCAATAGTCATATTGGTATCTTCTTTACGCGTAAATGTTTTTATTGTGTAAAAAACGTCATTAGGCTTCCTTTTAGACATACGCTGTGTCGTGAGCTGGACTGAAATGGATTTGCAATGAGGTTTTCTATTGTAGTTTCCTATTTATATTAAAGAAGAACTTAACCACTTGCACGGCAAGGAGGAGTTGACTTGTCTCCACCTAATTCATCTTTTAAACGCGTTAAACTCGTAATTGTAGTTTATACGTCGATGTCAGATGTCAACAAGTTCAGCATTAAAAATATCGTAAGAAAAGCGATGAAAAAATATGTTTCATTTTAAAACATTCCTCCGTAAAAAAGTCGCCATGGAAAAAGTAAAAATCGATGGCAAATTTACGAGCAGACAGAGACAGTTTAGCCTTTGAGCCAGAAAACATTTCAAAATATATAGGTATTTTATTGGTAAGAGCCTTCATAGTTTATTTAAGCTTAGGCTATCTAAGGGTGCAGAAATATAAAATTCAACTACTGAAGAGAACAAGATTTTTTATCGGTGTATATTGCTGTTGCGTGATACAATTTTCAATTGAAGCTTAATAGATAAAAAATCTAAAAAATAGCCCACTAACATTTTTACTATTTAGAATTGACTAAGTTCCAAAACATCATTGTTATTGACTATTGAAAATCGATTTGGAAGTTATAATATCTCAAGTTCTCATGATTTGGATCATGGGCAAAATCGTTTTCATGAATTTTAATTCGAGTCGAGTCCCAGGAACCCGAAGTCCCTCCTCCATCACGTGTGTGAGGAGCATTTCTTTACCCCTGCGTACGCTAATGCAAGCCATAATAAGGGATTCTTTCCACTCATGGCTTCATTCGAAATGAATTTGAAATCGATCTCTAGCCTGCGTGCGCGCGCGGCCATTCTTTCCCGATTGCTCGTGGGCCATGAAATTGGGCGAGAGCAACGTAGACTTTCACGGACCATTGGACACCGCGAGAACGACTCCGAGTGTTGGAGGCAGAGTGTCCAAACTTTCTGGCCGATTCCTTCGTTTTATGGAGACTTTTATTACAAGTTTTATAAGGGTTTTGTAAGGCGATCAGGTATCTGGCGATTGCTATTAGAATGTTTTAATTGCATAGCCGGCTCCTAAAATTTTGCGAATTTGTAGTAACTCGGACATTAATGGGATGTGGGCCGCTCACTTTGATGTTTTAGATTAGCGAGATTTCGCGAGGATCGTGAAGGAACTAATGTGCCTGAACCTTCGTGACCGCAGTTCTTCAGCTGCAGGATTTAAAATTATTTCCACGTCGCTATCTGTTTTTCAAAATTATGTTATCCGTCAGCGTAAATTTCGCTAGAATTAGCCCCGTGATAGCTGCCCTCAAGTTACTTAACTCTTTTTCCTCAAGTTCTGACACGGCTTTATATGTGAATTCTAGAAGCTGCAACTCCACGTTGAGCTGCAAATTCAGCTCCCTGGTGAATAGAAAATCATGCATTTCGTTTCCTCAAAAGTCGGCAAATCATTGCCAGAGTTGCATGCGAATTTTACTTAGCTTCAGATCCTCACAATCATGAATTCATTTTGAAATAAGAATCCGTCTCAAAGTCTTTGAAAATAACCACTTAATTGCCCAGCGGTGCGCGAAGAGCGTTCTTCAGAAGACGAACATTAGATCGTGATGCAGGAGGTGGCGGGAATCCCATCGTGTAAGTTGAGCGCAAAATCTTGCCATTTGCGAGGTTTACGAGGCTCTAAGTTAGAGGCGAGTTCCGTGGTGAGCGCTCGCTTTGCTTTGTGAAGGGTGACCGGCATACGGCCTGCACTGCACTGCACGGCGCTGTGAGGCGGCACTGCGAGCCAGCTTTTCACGGCACTGGAAGGCAGCACTGCACGGCGCTGTGAGGCGGCACTGCGAGCCAGCTTTTCACGGCACTGGAAGGCAGCACTGCACGGCGCTGTGAGGTGGCACTGCAAGCCAGCGTTTCACGGCACTGAGACGCAGCACATGCAGCACTTCTCCGCATGGCTGCACTGCTCGGAAGCCATTCATGGAACCATGAGGCTGTACTGCACGGCACAGCTAGGAGGGATTTAATGCACGGCACTGCTAGGTGACACTGCACGGCACTGCGAAGCAGCACTGCATGGCGGTATTTAATACACGGCACTGCGAGATGGAACTGCACAGCACTGCATGGCGGTATTTAATACACAGCACTACGAGACGGAACTGCACAGCACTGCATGGCGGTATTTAATACACAGCACTGCGAGACGGAACTGCACAGCACTGCATGGCGGTATTTAATACACAGCACTACGAGACGGACCTGCACAGCAATGCATGGCGGTATTTAATACACAGCACTGCGAGACTGAACTGCACAGCACTGAATGGCGGTATTTAATACACAGCACTGCGAGACGGAACTGCACAGCAATGCATGGCGGTATTTAATACAAGGCACTGCGAGACGGAACTGCACAGCACTGCATGGCGGTATTTAATACACGGCACTTCGAGATGGAACTACACAGCACTGCATGGCGGTATTTAATCCACGGCACTGCGAGACTGAACTGCACAGCACTGAATGGCGGTGTTTAATACACGGCACCGCTAGGCGGCACTGCACAGCACTGCATGGCGGTATTTAATCCACGGCACTGCGAGACGGATCTGCACAGCACTGCATGGCGGTGTTTAATACACGGCACCGCTAGGCGGCACTGCACAGCACTGTAGAGCAACACTGCAAGGACACACGTTACGCACAGCACCAAACGAGGTGGCACTGCATGACATCGCGTGTCAGAAAGGCCTTCATGGAGCTGTGAAGTGGCACTGCATGGTTCTATAGAGCAATGCAGCATGACACTGTGAAGCGACACTACATGACTAATTCAGTGCAGAACAGCGCTGTAAAATTGCAGTGCGTGGTGTCACACCATTGCTCGGCGGCTCAGCTGCACTGCGATGTACAGCATCGCGCTGAACTGTAAGACACGACGATGCCTCTGCTCTTAAGGGATCAATAAAGGGGTAAATAAAAGGGTGAAAACATCTAGTAGGGTAACCTAAAGCACCTGAGATGTACACTGTACGGCAGCATTAAGACAGTGCTTTTCTAACTGATGATTCGAAGCGGAGTAGTTCTCTCCGAAGACAAATAAAATTTGACCTTTATTCAGATAGGTCATATTTTTATTTGAGCATAAGCAGAACATTGCTAGCTATCTTTGGCGCTCGCTGGTGAGTAGGAGGAGCGCCTTGTGCGTGAATCAGCTCAGTCTTCCCTGCAGTCAAATTAATGGTGCTTGACATCTGTTATGCGTTAATCTAGGGGAATTGATAGGAATGTGTAAAAATTACGTTTCATTTGCAATGGATTTATACTTAGCCAAAGCTAAGGGTGTTTAAATCTAGGCAGAGCAGCCCCTGTCCTGGCATTTCTTCGTGTAGTTATGCATTCATTTACACGCGCTTATGGTTGTGAATTGAGTTGCGTCTTTACGAGCTAATTTTAAAATGTTTGTTGGTTGCTAATGGTTTTTTGGCGCCTTCCCGAAAAAGTATCACCCGTGTTCTGAATGAGAAGCTGTAGCATTCACCAGGCGTATGTAATAGCTGTATGTACCAGCTGCTCAGGCGTATGTAATAGTACATACAATAAGTATTAATTGCCTCATTTACGGAAATTCACTCAGCGGGCGTCAAAAGTTACAAATTCGTCTTGCGTTCTAAACGCAGGTTATGCCTGCACTTTTTTTTTCTGGTATTATAATCTTATCTATAATGTTCTACAATCGCTTTAACGCTTATGGAACAAAGAATTTAAATAACAAGGTATTCCTTTTCCCAGTGGAAACTTCATGCTGTAAAACTGAAAGAATTTAAAAATCGCGTCACTGCTCAACTTGGGTCCGCATTTGAAGTTGCGCTATAGTGCCCTCGCGCGGCCGACCGCCAAACCTCGGGTCCATTATCACCTCCATAAATCTGTATTACCAGGAATGCATAAACTTCAAAAAATGGAATCTTCGTAACTGAAATTATAGAGTTTTGCTGATAGACACCTCTCGAGGTCCACATAAATTTTGCGTGAAGGAGCCGAAACTCGGACTTGCCATACGACGGGAGCTTATGATGATCGCGGCTTCCGTGAATTCAACTCTTGCGAAAAAACCTCGTGCATCAGCCGACTGTGTTCATCAGGCCCCCTACCGAGAGGTACCCTCGTGTTGTCCCTGCTGTGACACAATGCTTAGATGAGCCAGCCTGGGTTTATCCTCAGCCATGCCCGTTCTGTGTTACCCATCCCGATGCCAGCGCTGTTTATGCCCGTCGAACACCTTGCTTCCACTCATAAAACTTGCGTAATGACGTATTTCAGCTTCAAAGAAGGTTCTTATTTTAGAAAGTTTAATTTTTTTTATTTTCAATTTTTTAATCACTTTTGATGGAAGACAAGTGTCTTGCTGAAGTTGCCGAGACTATGGAAAACGAGTGTGCCGACAACGCTATGATTTTTCTTTGTTATAAGTTAATTCGCTGTACTGCATGGTAGCTTTTGTAACTCTTGAGTGCATTTACGTTTGTGTGATTTAAAATTCTATTCGCCATCTCTTCGTGCAAATTGAAAATACGTGAATACATTTTCACATTGATGTCCTAGCAAATAAAAACATGAGAGACTTCAGTGCATTTTTAAAAATAATTTCACTTCTAAATGTTTGAAAATTATTCAAGTGAGACATTTAAATCTTATGACATTTATTTAACCAATCAATAATGCTAATATCTTTTGAAAGATAACAGTTTTATATATTAAAAGAGTATCTGCTGGTAAAGAAAGATAATTCTAAAATCTAACTGGGAAAATGTTTAATTTAATTTCGGATATTTTTATCATTTTTATAATATTTTTGCATACCACCATCCCGACGGAAAAAAACGATACTTTTAGGTTATTCTTGTTTTTCAAAGAAACGTACGATGAACCCGAGAATCTTCATCCAAAAAAACTCTTGTGGATCTGCTCTTGCTAAATGATGCAATAGAGAATTTTCCGAAAAAAAAATCCTGTGACTCGAAAAGCTGCTCTCGTTTGCTGATCAGGGGTTACAGAAGCTTGGATAGCTGTAGAATGAAAATTATTTAAATTACTTCAGATCAATATTCCAGCACACAAGCATCTTGGCCAACTAAGCCAGTAAGCAGAGGCCGGATAATAACTACTACAGCTTCTTGGCTCGAATTTTGCACTTCATCATGAGCTTCCTGGGCAAGCTGTCAACATATTTCCTGGATCGCATATTATGTGTGACAGCCGCTCTAAAATACTTCATGAACTAATTGTACAAATCAAGAGAGTTTGACTATCAACAAGAGCGCCTGTGATTCAAACATGGACTTTATAATTGTAAGAACTTGGTTACAATTTGAAAACTGTTATGGACTAACTTACAATGATTTCCCAATTATTTTTTCAACTCATGCAAATTCCATTTCTTGAACAACCTTCATGACTAAAATGAACTAAGCTCTTCATTTGAGCTTATTAAACATCATGACGACTGTGCAACAGTGAATTCGACCACTCGTTCTCTTCCACAAAGACTCGTGAAATCAGCTATTCGATGTTAAAAGCATTCTGCGCGCGTTATCCCAAAGCCTGGGAGTAATTTGGAGCTGGTGTTTCCCTCGGCGGCGACATCGTACGGCCCTCGAAATAACTTTTCCCGAATCAAGAAGCGGATCACGACCTGTGCCGCAACTCTTGAACGTTTCATTAAAAGAGTGTAGGGGCGGCGGCGATATACGAGCGGCCGCGGGAGATAAGCGGCTTTGGGGAGGAAGGCTGCAAGCAAGGATGGGGACCGCCCGGGGGTAGTGGGGAAACAAGGGCAAAAGGAAGGCGCACGGGAGTGTGGGGAATAAAAAGCCGCACAGGGGTGAGAGGGAAATTTTTGGACGTAGGCAGAATATAGTGGCTTCCTGGAGCACGGGACAAGAGATGGTGCCGAATAATAGGTGGATTTCAGTAAGGAAAGAGATAGATATTGAAAGCTATTTGCTGCGAATTGAATGAAGTCTTGCTGTGCAGTTTCTTCGGCTAGGGCTCTCTTACTGGTTCATTAGGAAAAACATGACATGGTGTAGGACTTGAGCTTGTTTATAAATTCGAAAATTTTCCTTCGTGATGCAACACATAAACTCGAGTACGACTTGTAATTTGTTGATAGTTAATTTTTTGTGAAAACGTGGAACACTTTATTATCGGAACTCAAAATCAGAGAAATGTGAGTAAATATTGGCTCCACTCCTAACACTGAGCAAACTTGTTCAGCACTCTTGTTAAATTTCGTACACTCTTTGATGACGGTGTGTACGTACTGTACATCTCACACCTCACACCTGTTGGAGATGTTTTACATCGCTCAGTCATCACACCACACATCGCTCTTTCAAGAGTTTTAGTTCTGCTACCAAACCTTAATTCTGCTTTCTTTACTTCATATGTACCTCAGAATAGAGGCGTCGATCGCAACAAGTGCAAACAAAAGTAAACTTTCCTCAACAAATTTCTGTTAGCGTGTTCTTCTATCATCTATTGAACGCTGATTGTTAATTCATCCGAAGAGAAAATAGGCAATTTAGCATCGTAAAAATTATTTATCACTCGTAAATACACTCAGCATACGTACCAAAAAATTCACGAAATCGAGGTTAAGCGTGTGTTACTTGAGCGAGCCCAGGAGATGATTTACGCAAAGATCGTTAGAAGGCTTTATAGATTATAAATGAAACGGAAACCAAATCCTAAAACTCAACCTCATTTACCCTCGAAATTTCCTAATGTCTCATTAATGAGAGGATCAATGGAACACGAGTGCTCGTTTTGTGCTCTAAAGATGGAGGCTGCTTCGCGTGTAGTAGCCCTTTGATCTGTTCTTTGACTGACGGAGAGCTTCTCGTGGCGCTCTGATGTCCCGGCCTGCACGGCTCGAGTGCACCGAGAATCCAGTTCTACACGCGAACGTAATTGATAATTCTCTGCAGATATCACTCAATTAATATTTAATATATTATTTTTACATATTAAATATTACTAAGTATTGATTAATACATTTTTTGCATTATTTATTATTTTATTTAAAAAATTTTTTTACCACGTTAAGAATCCAGTTTGAAACGTGGACTTTGTTATTCTCTGCAGATGTCATTCATTTCAACAGAACTTTTTGGAAACGTTAGCCGTCATTCACTTTCCGAGGACTCTGTTGAACGAATGGTTGTCCGTGCTCCTCATGCATGCGATATTTATTTTTCCTGGATATTTCAAGAAAACGAATAGAAACAGCAATGTCCCAGTTCTTTTCTATAGGGGTGATACAGCACATGGTAATTACTGTTAATTTGTCTGTAGAAAAATTATATAATTGAATACTAGCGAGTCGCACGTTCAGAGATAAGAGCCTTTCCAACGCCTTGGGATAATGTATCCATTTTTTAAACTGGTTTGACGTCAGACTATTTTCATCAAATTTAATTATTCTTTCGAGGGAAGGGTGTTGTGAATAAAACTTTTTATGCACATGAAACGTTTATTTTTAGGACTTCATGTGGAAAATTAGTTTTCAACGGCAAATTTTAACATGCCCAAATAATAAGGTAGAATGAATCGCATTCATGAAAATCTTGCAATCGAGCTCCGTATTCTACAAGGCCTGGACAGGTTCTCATATTAACCCTTAAATGCACGCATTTTAATGTAGAGGATAAAAAAATATTTTGAAGGGGATTCTATATTGAAATGAGTAAATATACATATAAA
>JACJUY010009068.1:4536-16819 GCA_014220935.1 Platorchestia sp. MABIK | reverse complement strand
GAAGAGTTCACGTGAGCCTCCACAGCAGAAGAACGAAGTTGTTCTACAAAACCCTAGGAACGACAACGGTGACGGTAATTTCTCTGATAATCACTTGAATGACTCTCATTTTTTAGAGTAAACACCACTGTAATTCCCGTAACAAAAGAGCCTACTATGTTGACATGCAACTTGAATAATATATTGTAAACCTGTTGAATTTCTGCTTGATAATGGTAGTGCAGTCTCAACTATACGTAAAAGAGATGCACTTGCAGTAGGTGCTGTTATAAATCCTACGTGTTGCAAAGTGCTCGGAAACAGTGGTTGCTCTGTAAATTTGCTTGATCAATCTTCAATAATAATTAGTTATAAAGACGTCAGTTTTAATCATTAGTTTCTCGTTGTGGAAGATGATAGAATCAACTTGCTAGGCCGAGATATTTGTTCTAAACTCAACTTAAATGTTGTCATTCCTGATGAATGCGACACTATAAACAAAACGGATTGCCATAGTTTGCCGAGAAGCTTGTCTTTGAAATATGATTCGTACTTATCATCTGATTCACAGTCTAACGTTAAAGATACCGTTCATCTTGATGTGTTGCCTAATGCAGTTCCTGTATTTTGTAAAGCACTCCCTGTTCCTGTAAGACTAAAAGACTCTGTCAAAACCGAACTGGAGCGCTTGCAGAGTATGGGAAAAATTTCTAAAGTGTATGATAGCCAATGGACATCTCCTTCCGTTGATGTTCTAAAGTCTGACGGCAGTATGAGAATCTGTGGAGATTTTTCAGCCTCCATTAACAATTTTCTGAATCCTGTTCAATCTGTACTACCTGTCATTGATGATGTAATTTCTCAAGTCGGAGATGCGAAGCTTTTCTCCAAAATTGATTTGTCAAATGCATTTCTGCAAATTCCGTTGGACGAAGAATCAAAAAAGTTTACGACCATTAACACCTCGGAAGGTCTATTTATGTACAATTTCTTACCTTATGGATTGCGTGCAAGCCCTGGTATTTTTCGAGTGTTCATGAACAGGACTCTTTCTGGCATCGATAACATCATTGTGTACCAGGATGATCTACTCACTTTGACCTCTTCCTATGATGCTCATTTGGAAGTTCTTGACAAAGTTTTGTCTGTCCTCAAAACTTCTGAAATTCGCTTAAATTTTTCTAAATGTGCCTTTCTAACTGATCGTGTGTCTCATCTAGAGTGCGGTTTTGATAACAAAGGTGTTCACTCTAATTCTGAGAAAGTAGACGCAACTCTCAATGCTCCTGTTCCCAAAAACCACAAACAGTTGCAAGCTTTCATAGGATAGTGTAATTTCTACAGTCGTTTTGTACCCAATTTTCTCATGTCATGCATCCTCTGTGTCGTGGTTTTACGCTTCAGATACCCTACGTCGTGTTTAAATAAACGTTACGAAGAAGGGTTCGTTTGGCCAACGATCACCTTCGCAAAAGATCCGCCATCAAAAATATATTCTCGTCGATACGAACAGCATCTGCTCAGCTCTACGAACATCGTCTACGAACATTCCAGCCAACGGTTACTTCAGTACGTCGAGAAGCGTCGTTTGAAAGCTACCCCACCTTGACACCCTCACTTTAAGAGTACCGCACCCCCCAGCGTCTTGAAGGAGCTGCACTGCCGGATACTTCCATTTCTCTTCACATATCTAAACTCTCTCCGTAGACACCTAGAATCTTGTTCATTCCATATAATTACTTGTTAATTAATAAGTGAATGTAATCTAATCATCTGACAACACTTGCTATTTCCGGTAAATTATTAACGTAAAGGATTGTAAACAAGAAACGTGTATGTTCGCAATCGTGACAAGCGTCGCTGGGGCATACCCTGTCTGGGAGAGTGCTTGGCATTAGAGCCACCGCAACTCGAAGTGTAGGACGTGCAGCCGCACCGCTCTGCCCTCTGGGCAAGCGATGGCACTGGCAGTCAGATGAGTATCTATTGTACATGTCATCCACCATTACCATTCATTCCTGTTATCTCACGTGTAGGAATCTGCATTTGCTTTCAGTGTACGGAGCATTATTCTGTATCTAGGATGTATGCGTAATATCACATTATTTATTATATAATCTGTTTCGCTAATTGATTCAGTACCGAGGCCTCACCTCGAAATGAGATTATTACAAACAAATTCCTGTCCATCGATTGTGTTAACTATTTGAATCAGAAGTCATCGTTATTTTTTCAAGTCATCATTTCTAAATTAAATAACTAATTTGGAAGCCTGTTTATTTAATCCCTTGCAATTATTTAGCCATCAGTAATCAGAAAAATATGTCATCAGAAAAAAATGACTAATGAATGCGATAAAAGAACTAACAAGGAGGAAGAATCGTTATATCTGTATTCGCTACTTAGGAAAGATGTACCTTTCCGGTGGACTCCAGAGCAAGATAAAAGTGTCCAAATGATCAAGGATATCTTTCGTTCGCATAGGCCTTTAAAATTGTTTGATCCCAACCATGAAACTCTCCTTGAAACGGATAGTTCTGGTTATGGGGTTGCTGCNGGTGCTAAGTTCATTATTCATAACGATCAAAAACCTCTTTGCAAACTTTTTGCACATAACAAGGGTGCACCTCTCAATTGTTTCGCTCGTATTCAAAGATGGGCTCTCAGACTGTCCCAGTTTGACCATGTTTTCAGCTACTCGAAAGGCAAATGTAACGTAAACAGCGATTGTCTTAGTAGGCTTCTTCTACCCATAACGGTATCAGAATTAGAACGAAATGATCTTTGCAATGAACACTCTCGAGAAAACTCCAGTTACGTGTGAAAATTTAAAAACTTACACTGATGCGGATAGTGAACTATGTCAACTCAAACAATACACCAAGATTGGCATGCCTCCTAAACCTAATCCTAATTTGTCTAAATTTAAGAACCTGCTACCTCAGATGACCATCATGAAAGGTTGTATACTTTATAAAGAAAGGGTTTTAATTCCCAAGTCATTACGGAGTTTAGTTCTTGAAACATTTCATGATGGACACCCTGGCATTTGTGGCATGAAGTCGTTGGCCAGATCTGTTTTTTGGTTTCCCGGAATGGACAAACCTATTGAAGACATTGTAAAAAGTTGCCCTCAATGTCAAAAAAATCGAGCAACCACTAAGTCTAAATATGTGGGATGGCCCACTCCTTCTCGTCCTTTTGAACGTATTCATGTTGATCACTTTTTCTACGAGAATAAAATTGTTTTCATTGCTGTAGATTCATTGTCTAGATATATAGAATGCGAAATTGTAACATCCACGAATGTATCAGATACTGTCGATGCTTTGAGAATGATTTTCAGCAGAAACGGGTTGTGTGATGTGCTCTTAAGTGACAATGCTTCTAACTTTTCATCTCTAGACTTTGAAGATTTTCTAATTTCCAACGGCATTGAGTCCCTCACACCTCCGCCCTACTCTCTAGCAAGCAATGGTCAAGCTGAGAGGGGGGTAAGAGTCATTAAAGACCTGTTGAAAATACTCTCTTCTTCCGAATCGTTCAAATCACGTCTTGCTAAAGCGTTATTTCAATCACATTGCATTCCTCATAGTGTCACAAAAATTGCTCCCTCTGTTGCGCTGAACAATCGTAAATTTGTTATTTCTAGAGATAGAGTTCATCCTAAATACTCTGTGTCCAGGTCTAAGCCTATGTATGTCACTCAATTTGATGTCGGTGATCATGTTCTTGCTCTGAATTTAAGAGATGGTCCCAAGCGGCTGAAGGGAATTATTGTTGGTAAAGTTGCTGTTAAAATCTTTCATGTTCAAATCTTAGCATTAAATGTAATTTGGAAGATACATTCAAATCAGCTGCTTCATTCTTCTAGTAATTTGGGATCTTTCAGTAGCAAGGCGGCTGAGCCTNCTCTTAAGTGACAATGCTTCTAACTTTTCATCTCTAGACTTTGAAGATTTTCTAATTTCCAACGGCATTGAGCCCCTCACACCTCCGCCCTACTCTCCAGCAAGCAATGGTCAAGCTGAGAGGGGGGTAAGAGTCATTAAAGACCTGTTGAAAAAACTCTCTTCTTCCGAATCGTTCAAATCACGTCTTGCTAAAGCGTTATTTCAATCACATTGCATTCCTCATAGTGTCACAAAATTGCTCCCTCTGTTGCGCTGAACAATCGTAAATTTGTTACTTCTAGAGATAGAGTTCATCCTAAATACTCTGCGTCCAGGTCTAAGCCTATGTATGTCACTCAATTTGATGTCGGTGATCATGTTCTTGCTCTGAATTTAAGAGATGGTCCCAAGCGGCTGAAGGGAATGATTGTTGGTAAAGTTGCTGTTAAAATCTTTCATGTTCAAATCTTAGCATTAAATGTAATCTGGAAGAGACATTCAAATCAGCTGCTTCATTCTTCTAATAATTTGGGATCTTTCAGTAGCAAGGCGGCTGAGCCTTCTACTTTGCAGCCTGTTAACAGTTCACCTGTACAAAATGAACCACGTAGATCAGGTAGAATAACTAAACCTGTAATGCGAATGGGTTGTTGAGTTATGCCTTCCGTTTTTCATATATCCATCTAAAGGGAGGGAAATTGTTGTATCTCGGAGTGAGCCTTGCAGGGCAGGCGCCGCCGGATGTCTTTATTACACTTGGGTTCGGATGGGTCGGAAATGCCCAGACCGCAGCGGCCGGCAACTGGCCGGCGAAGTCCTTGTTACACTGTACCCCTAGAAGCACCGGAAGGTCTTTGTTTGACTTCCGGGCACTGCTAGTTTTAAGGATGGTCTGTCACCGATGGAATCAGTAAATTATTAGGAGCGTTGCTGTGCGTATACTTTTCCTTCTCCCTAGTTTACGGCTTAGGGAACTGAAGTGAAGTTAAAGCTTCTGCTACAATACCTCTAGTAGTGCCGAAAGATACGACACTACATCAACATAGTTACGATTTGTATTTCACAAGAACATCTTTTAGGCATTGGGCTCGTCGGGCAAGCATTACCCGCAAATCGCAATTCCTCGTCCTCTCCACTGGTGCAGTTTGCAGCACCGTAAGCGCGCTCTCGAGGGAGGCCAGTGAGACTAGAGCCTCATCAGCGCTCTCGAGGCATGGCCCACCGGCTCGCCGCTCCCATCTGATGACCATTTGCTGACATTGTGTCGCGTATCACAGCAATTAATACCCTTCGCAGCGACACTAAGGATTTAGTGGAGCCAAATGTGAAGTTGGAACTAAACAATCTCAATCAAGTGAGGTCGTTTCAATGTAAAGAAAAGTAAACACATCGAAAAAAGACTACTCAGATTCTAACCAGCATGTTAGTATCTTCTATTTCAGATAAGTTCCAATATGGAATCAAAGGGCAACATTTCAGACGAACTCTTCTTCTACGGTTCTAATATTTTTATTGCCCATTCCTCCATAAAATGGTTTGATGCTCGTGCATTGCATTACTATACTATTAGTGTCTTCAAGCTCGTGTGACGAGCGGTTATGATAGAAAGGATTTTATATCTCTATATTATTTGTGATACTGGCTTCACTCATGTGAGCTAGCTTCAGAACTGTTGATTACATCGTGTTTTACTTCCATTTTCGCACATCGGAAGGCCAATTGAGTTCCAGAGCATGCACAGTTCTTCCCGAGGGTGCAGCAAAGGAACGAACAATATGGTGGAGTTTCCGTGCAGCCGAACTCAATTGAAATAATTCACTTGGTTCAAGTTTTGCATTTGTATGTACAACACGCTCAATTCACAGTGAGTTAGCGACCAGAAAATTTTAGTAAGCATTTATTTTCGAGTGTAATTTTTTGCGAAGCACATTTCCCATTGCGGTGATAAAAATGAAGCGTCTGAAAAAGATGACTTCGAACAATTTGAGCTTGAGTTCAGTCTCAAGAAGCAACTGAATAAGAGAAAAAGTTATAAACCGTTTTCTGACAACCGGTGACTTCAAAACCAAAATTCACAGGGAAAGGCAAAAGTGCAAAGGTTGAAAAAATGAATTTTGTCGGTAAGGGTGAGCATTTTAAATTTTGTAATGAAAAAATTTTTCAAGAAAATGAAACAAATGTTTAAAAAGGGTCGAATTAACTGAATGAGACTATTATTTTCCGTTTATCAGTAAGAATATGTTTACACTGGAGCAGTGTTGTATGAACGATGAGATCTACGAACGACGTAACCTTACTGTTACGGCTACACATACGCTTAGTGGTCGTCGTGTAAAGTGGACGGTGAGCGGTACTCACACGAATTGAAATATGCAAACGTCAGCCTAGGCAATTTTTTATAGAGTCAGCGTTGATTGAACTAAATTGCATACTTCATGCGTATATTGAATACACGCTGCGTGGGAGTATAAGTTAATGCTTGACAAAACTAGCGCTCAATATCTTAGGACATTAAAAAGGTAAATACTCATGTTTATGAACTAAAGTCAGTATAGCATTTACCATTAAAATTTGTGTACCTTATTTTGAGGAATTTCTCCAACGTAGTTGTGAACGCTCATAAGAGTATTAATTTAGTTCGAAACAGCATGTCTAATTATACAAAACCATTGCGGAGGGGTTCAATGTTACAACTGCAACCGATAAATTTAAACTTAATTTCGACTCGGACTGAATGCTTAGACATTTAAATTTATAACTACCACCGACAAATTCAATACTGGACTTTGACTTTATAAAAAGGCAGAGCATGGTGCCCTTGGAATGGTGCTTGGACTTCCGGCGAGCTTTGCTCTGCAGAGGTCCACATCAGAAGCGTCTTGAAGGCAATTCCGATCTCAATCGCACGCCTGCCAAGCACACGCGTTGCTGCAGGTGGTTCTCGCCCTTGCCCGTGTCCCTTCTCTTTCCTTCGGTCTTTCTCCCGCTCGTGTCTCTGAAGATATATTGCGCTTCTTCGCCATCTATTGAGAACGTTGCAATTTGGATATGCTTTCAGCGGGAACGAAAAACTATACTCATGAAAGTTTGTTGAAAATTTTGAAATTTATCCTTCGTAGCACAAACACACAAGAAAGAGTTTCATTGAAATGTTTTATTTTCAGTCTCTTTTTAACCAAATTTCTTCGGCATTTTGGAAAAACTTGTTTTCAAAATCAATGTGAGAGGTCAACGTACTTTAATAGGAAATGAATGCGTCTCAATGACGCGTTAAATTATGGTAAAAATAAATTTTCCAATCAGTATGTAGTATTTCAACGGAGAAGTGGCAAGTGACCCATAGATTCCACGTACAAATGCACCTCAGAGATGAGTTTAGTTATGGTAAAATCATCGTTTCAAATTCATGAGTATGTTCCAAAAGAAAATTATTGAGTCTCCCAAAGATACCAGGCCCGAAAACCAGCGAAATATTACGAAGTACTTTCATTCTGTCTTCTGAAACCCAGGGCTTGTGATCAAGAGCCGACCAGCGTTGAGGAAAGCTCTCGTCTTACATCATTTTTCGCCGACCTGTCTTGTGGGATTTCTGATGCTCTTTCGACCAAAGAAGGACATCGTTTGTCCGTCTTGTTGTGACGGTCAATTTATTTCCTGTAGTCTCTCTTGATAGCAAGCTGAGCTTCATAACAGGGTTCACTCAACCCGAGCTGGTTCTTCAGTCTGTCTGCACGATTTGCTCAGATGAATGTCATCGTTCTGGAGGTTTTGCTCGCTCTTCACTACGCCCAATTAAACATAAGCGTTAAGTTTTATGAGCAAAATAATTCACGCGATTTAAATTTTTTATTTGTACAAGCGTCTGTTGGTAAGTTCGTCTACCATCCCTTCTCAGCCCTCAGTTTAATTAAAACGTTATTGCGTCTACTCTTTACGTTTGTGGTCCATGTTAGTCCTGAAAAATATGATGCTAATGTTATACATACATACTTCCAAATGAAACTTTTATACAGAATTAGATCCCACTTAAATTGATTGGTGCGACACACACAACGTCATCATTGAAATGGATTCACTGCAGTAGATCCCTTGAATAGACGCTGTGTTGAATATGAGCTCCTCTTAGTGCAGGGATTTCCTACGACCAAATGAAAACTATTTATAACTTCGAGGTAATGTGAGAGACATTTAATTGACTCGGTTGTTGACTGTCAAATACATCCGTTCTCTTTTATAGCCGAAATTAGAAAATCAAAGACACAAAAGTAGACAATAAACAAAGAACAATCATTCTCACTTAAAACTGAAAATTTAATTCTGGACTAATTTTCTTGCTCGTCATCATTCATTTTATTAATGAATATGCTTGCGAGCTTCCCATTCCTCTTCGCCCCAGAACTTGGCTAACTGACTGATATTTTAGACTCTGCTTGCGACGGAACTTGTTGAGAGAAATCTATTGTGAATGCGAAAATAATTCTTCAGCTGATACGATTATTCATGCTATGGACATAGTACATTTCCAGTAAAACTACCAAAAAATACATTGCCCTTAAAATAGTGCAAGTGCAAATTTGATAAATCTTCATGACTTGGATCTGTATGACCTAAATTGACAACAAGTTCACGGTGGTCTTCTTCTTACGTCAACTCCCTTTACTGATACAGAACCGACTAAATAAGCATGGACGTTGTCGTAAAAAGTTCTTATCTATAAATAAGTTTTTTTTTGAGCGTCATTCTGCTGGAAATTTAGCGTTATATTTCAATGAAAACCGACTGAAACTATTCCCACTCAACTAGCACTCTCGTTTTAGAGACAAGGGTAGCAGCAGTAATATGATGGCCGGTAACACACCTTACAACGGAACTTGTTTTACAGTTCGCGTTCTTCTTTTGATTTCTTGAATTTTCCCCAATTGGTGTTTATTGCTCTGTTGTTTCTTTCTATTTATGCAATGCATTGAAATTTATCTTCGTTTGATTGAGGAAATTTTTTGAAGGTTGGCTATGTCAGATGATACTCGTTTAAAGTTCTCAAAAAGAAATATGGTAAAGTTTCTGCAAAACGCAAATCACTGGAACATTCCAAAGATTTACAAATATTCCCTATTTAGTAACGAAAAAGTTAATGAGTAGATTTTTCTGCCGCTGACGATCGATTTCTTATGCATTGATGTTGTAAAACATGTGATGGAGCTTGAAAAAGTTATAAAATATTTAAGCAACTTTTTTTCGCACTCACTGCTTTACTTATTACGTACGGTTCATCACATACTCTAACACACTCCAATTTAAAAATGAACTCTAGTTTATTTTAAATTGTGTAATTAGGTATTTAGAGTTCATTGTACCGCCTCTAAATGTGAGCAAAATTCATGCAGAACTTGATTTTATTGCAAGCACAGCTTTATTAATCAGTCACGTATATAGGCTTCACGTTTTTAATATTTTTCAACATGATAAACGTTTGATTTACAGTGAATCGCGCGTTATGAGGCATTTATGACATATACGCGCATCATCAAAATCAAGGAATGGGGAATCGCGTACTAGGGATTCTAATTAAAAAAGGAATAAATTATGTGGTAAAACAGAACTTGCTTCAGGTGGTTAAAAATTCTTCAAAAAATTGCCTTCATTCAATTTCATGTTTTTAACCACTTCTTGTCAAATTTTATTCTATTGCTGTGTTCAAAATCTTAAATGCTGGAAATTATTGTCCGAACATAGTTATTTTGAATGTTGTTTTAGTTATCCTCATCAGCAATTTCTGTATTTCTACGCTAACGTGTTCTAAAACGCATTAGCAATATGGTATTAGATTGCTTCATGGTTTTTGTCTAGTTCTTAATTTATTCAAAGTAGAAGCAGTGGTGCGTGATTGTCCCGGTAAAAATTTGCGTTTCCTCTAACTTCGAATGGCTTAGTAATTACCACCATCAACATGGTAATGTGCTTCACAGTCACAAAGTTGACCAACCTTTTACCGGCACCGAATTACTAATGATTCATGTTGGCATTTGACAAATCAATGTTGGCATTTGACAAATGGTGAGAAAATTTTGTGATTTATTGGATTTTTGCCAACTTGTCGGCACTAGATGATCGAGTGTCGTCACTTCACCGAAGCGCGCGTGTTGTCGTTACAGCGTAGATGTTGTGAGCTTCAGGTAGTCAGGCAGTTGGAGTAGCGTGAAAAATAATTGTGTGATGGAGGTATGACTCGTAGCGGAGGAAGTAAAGAAAGTTAGCTGACCATTTTGACGGGCTTAAATACTACTACTGCCTTGGCTTGTTGACTCGTTTCAATGTGTAATGAAATATCAAATATTGATTACAAGTTGTTGAAGTTGATGTTACGCTCGTGACATGTTATGCTCGTAACTCATTACTCTTGGCGCTAATAGAGGCATGTTACACACTTATTTAAAAAATATTGGTTCTGGCGCCATCCACGCTTCTTAAAAGCTAGTATGAAAAATCAATCCAGCGCAGCCAAAGCTAGGTCGATCCTATTGGCGCCAGAAGTGCGATATCAGCCAGCGTATAGTTCGTTGCTTAATTTTCTTTCTTGCTCATATCTAGGTATATTTTGTTTGTTCATACTGAGATTATACATCGATGACATGTGCATATTGATTTAATTGTGAATTACTGATTTACTTAGCTTTATTCTTTATCTTTCCAGACACCTCGCAATTCCTCAATATTTTTAAACTTGCTATTGTTATTGTTGTTGATATCGCTATAGAACTGTGATCAATATTGTACGCATGTTCCTTGAAATAAATCGAGTGATCACGCAACGGGCTAGTTTCAATTTATTGACCCGCTTGGTGAGGGGAAAAGTCTATTCCCTTATAACTCCGTAGGCCAGAAAGAGAGCCTACAAGGTGGTTAAGTTCATCATCATTGTTGTACGGTAGATTATCATGTACATGATTATCATTATAATGTAAAGTTGATATTATATATTTAAATTTATGACTCTTGTTTAGAAGTGTTTCTCATAATATAGTCATGGTTTCGTCCAAAAAACTTTCCACAATCATGGACGCTACATTATCGGAGGCGCATTCTCGCTAGGCTAAATAAATAGTGAAGTCTTTTTTTCTATATCAATTTATAGCAAAATGATGTTGGTAACTCTGATTACGTCAACAGTGAATAGTTTAATTATTTCTTTACGATCACAAAGAAAACTCAGGTATATTATGAAAAATCTTCTCTGTTTGCCTATCTATTATGACCTCCAACTAAACTTAAAATATTGGTGAGCTTGAATTTTTCCTCAGAACAGAAACAAACCTACAGAAAAGTTGTCCCGCTACGATTACAAATAACGCACAGTAAAACTTTCACATAATTATATCATTATATTGCAGATTTTACAAAACGCATTTTATAACTATCACAACACACTGCACAGTATCAGACCATGTTACGTATGAGATTATGAGGTAGGACCTGCTGATGTATATAGGACCTGGATAAGGTGAACACCAGAACTAAACGTTACTTGAAAACTTCGCTACAGATTCATAAGATTCGGTCAAGTAAGAATCAGCGTTAACAGCATTCAACTACTGCTTAGAAATATTGAAATGTTTATGGTATGTGGAGTACTAACATAGCGTATAAAGATTTAATTCTTTTAATATAAAAACCAAAATTATCAATTGTATTGAAACTGACGCAGTAAGTCAATGAGCTTAAATCTTTTATTTTGAAATCTTTTTTAAATCTGGTATATCAGTTTCCTTTTTCAAAGATTGGATGAAGCATTATCACGCATAAATATTAACTGCGGCATTAGAGGTGCTTTCATGAAATGTGTGTCGATTTTTCTTCAGGAACTCGAAGTTGGCAAATGCAGTCCAATCACTACCTCTCTGGGTCTAAGAAGCCCTAGCAGTTTGATATCAATAACTTCTGCTCAGAACGGGACGCAACACGCAGCTGTTAATTTGAAGCTTGTTGACTAGAATATTTAGATGTATTTTCCTCTTATCAGTTTTCTTTCCTTTGATGCGATCTCAGAAACAACAATGTCTTAGTCAACTATCGTTCATCTCACATAGGGCAGAAGGCTCTNTACTGAACACGTATTGACAAATCTCATTTGCCTGGTATCTCCATTGCGGAATACTCTCCCTTGCTCATTTTTTTATGATTCAAGACATCACAAAACAGTTTGAAATATAATGCGTAGGTATTATGATTTGATCGCCTAAACGCCGGGATTCGCAAACGCGCTAATTTGGATATGGGTGTTCGTGCGCATATGCGTGTGCATATGTGCACATACACCTGTGTGTACTGGACTAGCAACTGATATATAAACTATGAATACCAGCCTTTTTTTCAAAGAGAATGTGATTTTCTTTCTAATATGAAACTCTTATAGG
>JACJUY010009067.1:13501-24170 GCA_014220935.1 Platorchestia sp. MABIK | reverse complement strand
CTATTTCTATTCCATTCATCCGCTAAATGACAGATCTGATTTTTTAGTGCATGCATTGCGATATTTTGTACAATTATGTGAGGTTACAAAACTTAGAGAATGTTTGCCATGAATTAATAATGAAAAGAGAAGTATGTATTTGCAAAGAAAATAGTGGATCAGTAGGCTAGTCAAAAATTATTTTAAAAAAATACTTGCATTTCTTTGATCAACATGATCAGAGGATAGGAAGAAAGAAAGAAAGCACAAAAGAAATTATAATTGTTTCAACATTGGTAGTTTAATAATTCTTACAAGTCCTTAATTGGTTCTGAACCCATTATAAGCATCAAAATAGCCATGCTAATTATTGACTAGAATATTGAGGAGAAAATTCACGAGTGGTTTCCTTGTTTAGTTTACTATGTTAAAAACTTTACACGTGAGATTTGAAGAGGACAACGTAGAACACTGACTGATAAGCAAGTTTTGAACATCGTTTGTAATATTATCACGAGAGCCTAGAGAATAGAGATTCTACGATTGTAACCAATATTGCTAGAGGATGTTGAGTAGAAGTATTATATTTAATGCTGAAAATGATAGTATGTGCTACTTGTATTTATTTGTGACCGAGTGGCTAATAGTTACCGGTAAATGATTATGGCGGTGAAAATCTACGAGAAATAATTTGGAAAAGAATGTTGATAGAGGTGAGGGACAAAGTTTATGAACAAAGCACTTAAAGTTGAGCAAGCTACCGAAATATTCAAACTTTAAAAATCGGCAGTGAAAGTAGAAATCGCATTTCGTCCTACATTTGAGGTTTCACGCTTATTTTTTCATTGTCAAAAAGATTTTAGACTTTGACTTATGAGCTTACAGAGAATGGTGCATCTAAGTGATGTTTAAAAGCAGATGATCATGAGTTGACGGAAAGATACTGCCTGCGGAGTTTAAAATGAAAGTGAAAGTCACACGCTTAATTTTATTGCACCAGCTCCTGTATATAGGGTGTATACACATAATACGCTTAGCTACAAAACTCTCCTAAGTAATTACACACCCGTTCAAACTGTGGTTTAATAAATGATTGTGTAATACCGAAGAATGACACGGAATATGAAACTAACTTTTCGTGCGTACATATCTACAACCATTGGAAATTTTCTATCGAAGTAATGCCTGCAGAAAAGGTTTCAAGAAGGAAAACGAGAAATAATTGCAACGCCAGTCTAAACAAAACCGTGGTACAGCGCGGGAACAGAGCAATGAAATAAATATTTGCACTGATAAGCCAATATCGCAATGCTATTTTTCATACATTGATGGCATTGAATTGGGAACCTTCGAAGGAACCTCTGAATTACCCGGACAAATAGGGAAATTTCTAAACTATAGACATACAAACTTGAAATCAGAACCAAATTGATACTCGTGACGGGTTCAACATTTTCATGTACTTTAAAATTTCCTACGTCCCCGTGGGAGGCAGGGACACGGTAGGCAGGGAGCGAGGTTCCCGTGGCCCATCAATCCTCGGCCGATTTTCACGATAAACCTCATTTTGTCTCAACACTAATTTCTAAACTATTGCACCCACAAACTTCATATTAGTTTCAATTTAAACACAGAATCAAGCTCAACGGGAACATGTATAATAAAATACTCGCACGTTTCTTGAAGGGGCAGGGGGCGAGGTTCACCTTATCTCTTAATCCTTGGCCCATTTTCTCGATAAACCTCATTTTGGGCCAACTTTAATTTCTGAACTATTGCACTTCCAGGACAAATTATCGAAATTTTTCAAACAAATGAAACAAGTGAACGAGGGACAAACATGCCCAAACGAAATCATACGTGCAATATACACCTTTTACACTTCAAACTAATCCAAGTCAAGTTCGATTTAATTTAAGTCAAGTTCAAATTAATTCAACCCTAAGTTGGGTTAAAAATTTACACAATCGCTCTTCAATTTGAGCCTTTGTGTGTTAAATATGTATTATCAGATATGATGAACAAGACAATCGTTTTTCCTTTCAGCAAAGAATACATAAAATTTCCGCCGGTGCTGCAATCTAAAGACAAGCTTTCGTAAAATGTGCTAGGTATCCAGCATCAAGAGGCAGATCGAGGGGGACTCAGATCTTTGACCGGCGTAAAAAATACAAGTCAATTACAAAAACTTCGTATGATGCTACTCATTAAAGTTGTTCTATTATACATCAATGGCAGTATGCATCCATTCAAATATTTATGTTCATCAGGTCATTTTTGTTGCACACAGTAGTATCGACGATTTATTTACACTGAAAAAGAGATTTATACGTATAAAATTCAATTTTATTAACATAAGACTTTGACTTGGATTTGACTTTGACTTGTTTTAATTTGAACTTGTAATGGATCAAATTGAACTTGACTTGGATTATTTTGAAGAGAAAAGTTGTAGTACAACATTTACTCTACAAAATGCCCTAAAACATAAATCCCTAGTTTGGAAGATATAATGCGACATGATAGAAAAACTGAGTATAAGAGGTAGGCACGGTATTTTCGAGAAAAATAGACACTAAAAGAGATTATACTGATCGAAGATTGACATTTTCGTGATTTGAACGTCTTTTAGCATTATTCTTTTAAGTGCTACCGTGAGGTTTACCAAACCTATGCTCAGATTTAAAGAAGAAATGCCGTTTCTATCAGAAAACTTTTGTTTGTCTAAACTATATATAATATGAAAAACACGAAAGTACAGAATGACTTATATACATAAACGTACATTTCCGGGCTTATATGAATATGAAATCACCAATGTAGATCTTCAAAATTTCAATAGAAAAGATGTAACTCAATAAATGTGAACGTGTGGTGCTTGATGGAATAAAACATCCGTTTTTTGCAATTGAAAACTGTTCAACTGATTAACGAAAATGCTTTCGTAAGGGAGGAAAACTGAGAACACCATCATTTAAATAAAGTTTACAATCGTTTGTTTGTGTGAGTACAAAACACTCGAGCATCCGCGTATCAAGAAATGCGAAAAAATTGAAACATTAGAGAAGACGCGCTATGAACACCAAATCCGTCACATTTTCTCACGAGCAGCTACGATGGCATAGTTTCACTCAAAATAATAACCAATGTTTAAAGAATATTAATCCAAATAGAAAAAGGTCTAATTACACACTACGTAACTCCTTAGTCATTTCATTCAATGAGTACAAGTGCAGCAAACATGAGCTGTTACGGAATATGCTAGGTGTAAAAAGCATCGTGAGTCGTGCTAGCGTGAGTCATTCATGTAGATTCGATACGGGGTTTATCGATATAACTTACAAAAATGGAGTGCACATTACGCACGTTTGGAATTAAGAAAGCGACATTAGCCCAAATTGAAATTTCAACATGTGAGACAATATCATGTCCCGACATGACCGCCCTATATTAAATCTACAAAAAGAATCGCTACGAGGAAATACTGAAATGCTGCGTCTGGCCAACGAATTGAGTCTCTTCGAAAACTCGTTAGTACTCTTGAGAGATATGTTCCCGCTGATAAGCTTGACTTCGAATCAACTCTTTGACCTGCCTAACGTACCATCTGAAATACAATTTCAACAGCCACTCACCAGACATCGTCGCTACGCCTTACCATCACCATCTTACCTCCTCTACATCACCACCACAACGCTGCTGAGGAACTACAAGTTCAAGTTACCCGATACCTCTTTTTCTTTCCTCTATCACAATGTATTTCATGCCTTTGTAATCTTAATCATCTGTGATATAATTAATTTTTATAGATTGAATGCGGGATCCTAATTATTGTTTATGTCACGATACACGGATAGGCGTGTGAGTCTCTCTTATCGATAGAGGGATTGAAACCTCGATAGTCAAAGAGGAATGGGAAATCAAAGATGGGAAAATACACAGGAAGAGAATGGACAGAGAAGGTAGGAAAATAGAATAGTTGTAATGGCATGGTGTGCTTTACGTGTCTACCTCCCAAAGAAAACCTTCACGATCAGTATGGGACAATGACGACAAAGTTGGTAAAACTTGATTACTTTATTTATGGCTATGTATTGAACACGTGAGTTAAGGGGAGCTACTACGCTGTATTTTACCTAATATATCAAATTTTTAAAATATCACTATTCACGTTTCTATTCCATCGAGAGGAACGAAAATGAATACAGATTTGTAAAATTGAATTCTAAGTGCATTTTTTCCATGAAAATTTTTGATTTTTGCAATAGAATAAAAGTTATTGTGCGAACATAAGAAGATATTTTTAAACTTGCGCAAAACTTTTCCCACTCTACAATTTTTTATGTAGAAGCGCAATTGTGGTCTCATTCGACGCGGAAGGACTGTAGAAATCTCACAACGAAGAATTTTTTCGAATTTCGAATTAGAAAAAAAATTGATTGTTGCATATGTCCAAAAATTTCTCCCCCAGGTATATCCTAGATTCTTTCTTTATTCTCAGCTTACGCATTTAGATTGCAACTAGGTAAACGAAAATGAAAACCGATATTTAAAATTAAATTCGGAACACATTTGCTTCCAAGAAAATTTTCGATTTCCGCAATAGAAAATCGCAATTGTTGGACATGTGTAACAATAACTTTTTGATAATTCGAAATTCAAAAAAGTCCTTCGTTACAAGGTTTTTACAGTCCTTCCACGTCGAATGAGACCACAATCGCGCTTCTACGTAAAAAATTGTAGAGTGGAAAAAATTTTGCGCAGGTATATGTTTTTTCTAATGTTCGCACAATACCTTTTTTATATTGCGAAAATCCAAAATTTTTAGAGGAAAAATGTGTTCAGAATTCAATTTTACATTTCTGTATTCATTTTCGTTCCTCTAGATGCAATAGAAACGTGAACAGTGAAATTTGAAGAATTCTGTAAATTAGGTAAAATACAGCGTAGTAGCTCCCCTTAATGAGTGAGATTGATCACACAGAGAACATTAAACTAAATGACACACAAAATGATGCCAAAACACAATGCAAACATAAAGTTTGCGATTGGATTATCAACACAAAAATTCAATGAAATGGCACACCAAATGATATATAGAAATGCACACTGTGAATTATCAACGTGCGACTGAGCAATTTAATGTTGCACAAGGAAATATGACACACACAAGAGACTCATAAAGCACAACAAATCGGACAAAACACTTTTATCGAGAGGTGCTCTGGCACCGGCGCGACCAGAAGAGCTTTAAGCGCACTACACATGTAACTCACCTCCACGGCATTTCAAAATAGAGAACCTCACACGATACCCAATGTGGCACTCTTGCTTAAAATTTGCGTAACCTTAAACACACCAATGCTAAAGAAAACACAATATTCATGACAATAAAACACAAAACACAATGTATGGATGACACTCTTTCGGTAGGACGCTATTTCAAGGCACTTTTCCAACGTGCTGTTTTGTTTTCAAAATCGAACTTGTATTACAATTGTTCCACCGCTGCCGTTATTGTAATGATCGTGTATTTTTTATTTCACCGCTGCTACCATTATTATGATTGTATATTTTTTATTTCACCGCTGCTACTCCATTGTAACGATTGAAGTTCTTTTTTATTGCTATACTCTGAAATCATGCACCGCAGTCGCCATCGTTCTAGTCGTCGGGGCGTTGTCCCACCGAGTTGCCACATTAATCGTTTTTATAGGTCATTTATTGTCTATTTTCCGATGACATATCTTTCAGTAATTTTCTAATGTTCCGATAATCATTAATCAGGTTTTTTCAGATGATTAAAAGGTACATAATCTAAAGGGATTAAATAAACAGGTTTCCAAATGATCAATTTAATGTTAAGATGATGACGTCTTTTAATTCAGAATAGTTGACACAATCGACGGACAGGAATTCATCTAATGACGTTATAATAAGCTCATATCGAGGTGAGGCCTCGTTACTGAATCAGTTAGCGAAACATAGATTATCTAATACAATAAGTGAATCTAACCTACACATCCCAGGTACAGAAAAATACTTCCTACGCTGAAGGCAAATATCAACTAGACCTACACGTGAAATAACAGGACATGGATGGTAATGTGCAATAACATGTATGATACTTAGCTGCACTTAGATTCCAGATTGGCGATCAAGAAGTCATTACGTGACTTCAATATGTATATAACTGCCCTCGCTTTCGCTTGCCCAAAAGGGCAGCGAGGCGATCACACGTCCTACACTTAACACTTCTCTGTAGGTAATGTCCCGCCGACTCCCTGAAGGGGTATGCCTCAGGCGTTTCTGTCATGACTCAGAACAAACGCGTTCTTGTTCACAATACTTTACGTTAATAATTTATCGGAAAAAACAAATGTTGTCCGATAATTAGATTGGATTAAGTTTCCATTTTCACTAACAAGTAATTTATATAAAATGAATAAGATCCCAAGTGTCTACGGAAAGAGTTGAAATATATGAAGAGAAATGGAAGTGTCTAGCAATACAGCTTGCTTCAGACGCTGGCGACGTGGCACTCACAGAGTGAGGGTACGTGGGTGGACGTGGCTTTCAAGCGACGCCGGTCGACGTTGTAACGGCTGGTTGTAGACGATGTTTGTAGAGTTAAGTATATGTTGCGCTTATTGACGAGAATATATTTTGTGACCTCGGTTTTTTTCAAGAAGATGATGGTCGTTGGCCAGACGAACCCTTCTTAGTGGCGTTTATTTAAACACAGCGTAGAGTAGTTAAAGTGTGGAATATAACACTTGTGGTAACTACATTATGAGTTCGTAGCTCTAATAAAAAACCCACACTCTTCTGTGATGCGTTGTTGGTGTCGATTTAATACCGATCCCACTTGGTGCTTGAAGAATTCACCTCCGACTAATTATGCTGTTTTTCCGCTAGTACCTCTCGTGCAGCCCACCCTCTCTTGTGTTGGTCACTTGCTGCAATTCGTCGACAGTTCTAGAGTGCCAAACGAGCTTGATTAGTGTAGTTCTCGCAGGTTGATTCCGTATTGCTGCAGCCTTCGTGGTCCTAATTGACATGCTGGCGTTTCTTGCGAGCTTGGAGTTGACGTAGAACATTTTTTCCATCTTCCGGTGGAGTTGTTGACATGCTTCTTGCGCTTGGCACTCGCCGATGCAAAGCTGGAGACGATGCTATTCTCTTGACGCATCAACATTGTTTTGAATTTACTTTATTTTGATGTTAGTTTTTAGTTATTCTCATGCCCAGGCACGCCGGCGGCTGCCGGGTCCTGGCCCGCACGTAAATTCCCTGTCTCTCTTCGTTGCGTAACTGAGAGAAAAAGAGCCCTCCATACTTCCTGCTTCCTTCGTTTATGCATTTCACTTGGTTCCTTTTAGAAGGTTCTCGAATCTTCGTTGTTTCAATGACAGTATTTTACTCCTGATTGGTAGAGCTCTTACTTGTTCTGACGCCTTGAATTCTCATTGGTTCTGTCCTCGCGCTCGTTTACAACTCGCCAACTCCTGTGCCTATCATTGGTGCCTACGGTGCATGGCTTGGATGCCCGCGATATTTCAGAGCCATGAGTGGTTCGTAAGGCGGCGACCCTCAGCTGTGAATCACGCCCTCTCGCTCTCCGAAGATCGGCCGTTGTGTCGCACGCTTTTCCCACGCTGCCTACATTTTGCTCCAACGGCTTTCCTCGAACAGTCTAAACTCGACCTTCTGGTCCTAAATATTCTAGGCATAACGAACTTGCTAGACAAAACTCCGATATCCGATATCCTAAACTTTCCAATGTCTCTTCACATCGCAGCTTTGTTTAATTTACCTAACGTTATAATTCATTTCGTTACATTTATCAATATTGTGGGCTTTTCACTTATTAATATTATCATCCCTCTGCAAGTGTCATGTCTCGACATGACGGCCCTACATCTATATTTATACAGGAATCGCTACGAGGAAATCCTGAAATGCTACGTCTGGCCAATGACTTTCATCTCCTCGAAAAGAACCGTATATAAAGATTTGTTCTCGCGGATGACCGCAGCATCTGAAAAACTCTACGACCTGCCTCACTTACCATCTGAAATAACGTTGCAACAGCCACTCGCCAGACATCGACGCTACGCCGTACCATCACCATCTTACCCTCCTTTACATCACCACCACGACGATGCTGAGGGACTACAATTTCCAGTTATCAACTACCTCTTTCTCTTTCCTCTATCACAATGTTTTTCTTGTCTTTGTAATCTTAATCATCTAGGATATTATTCATTTCTACAGATTGAATACAGGATCCTAATTATTGTTTATCAATATTGTGGGCTTTTCATTTATTAATATTTAGCTACTGTCGTAACACGTTAGTTCCCTATCGTAGAGACGCGCCCTCAAGCTAGCTAGGACTCTTCTAAGGGAGCGGGGCCCAGCGGGCAACAGGCAGTTGTCCGGGAGAGGCAGTCGAACCAACAACTTGAGAAGGCTCCCTCACCAAATTCGATACTGAGGTGCAAGATCATCTAAGAGTCACTGGTGTCTACTTCTTGTGGTTCATCGCCTTTGGCGATGAACCCGCTTTGCTGTAAACGACTAAAGGTGCTAAAGCTACTTACAATCGATTCCAAATTATATGGAGATCCGTCTAGTTCCAATTGATCCTCAAATGAATTGTGAAGTGATCAATCTACCCTCGTATCTCGACAACGCTCAAACTGGATTCCTGCAGGTAAGTTAACATATTAACTAAATGTCTAACCAGCCTCTCTCTATAGCTTGGCGATATATAGACTTCTACTTTAATCAATAGTGAAATGTCGTAACCTTTCGGGTCTTTAATTTCCTTTGTAAGTTAGAAAGAGATGCCGATAATAAAGAGATAAAATTAAGATAAAGAGATGAAAAGATGACGATTATAATGATGATGATGAAATGATGATCACGAAATGCACATTAATAATAGCCTTCAGCTCTGACTTCACGCCAACCAAAACAGAGATAATTGATTAACTATGATGACCGTTATTAATAAATGATTTGCGACAAATATAAATATTGTTTGCCCGAGTATTGGGCTGGTGGCAGCAGAATGATACCTGAAAGAATATGATTCGGTCGGAATATATCAATTTAACTCTCCATGCGATGTCACGTTTGAAATAAATTACTAAGAGGCTGCGTCATAATAATATGGGACAAAGAAAGAAGAGGTCCATAACAATGACGTGGCATCAGTGAGATCAAAATATGCCATCACTACACGAGGAACGAGTGACCAACATGCCCAAACGAAATCATACGTGCGATATTCACATTTTTCACTTCAAATTAATCCAAGTCAAGTTCAATTTAATTCAAGTCAAGTTCAAATTAATCCAACTCTAAGTCAAGGTAAAAATTTACATAATCGCTCTTTAATTTTAGCCTTTTTTGTGTTAAAGATGGATCAAATGGATGTGATGAGCAAGACAATCGTTTTCCCTTTCAGCAAGGAATTCATAAAAATTTCCGCCGGTGCTGCAATCTAAAGACCAGTTGTCGTAAAATGTGCTGATCGAGTGGGATTCAGATCTTTGACCGGCGTAAAAGATACAAGTCAATCATAAAAACTTCGTACCTTACTACTCATTAAAGTTGTTTTAAATTTCTTCGTTAATGGCAGTATGCATCCATTAAAATATTTTTGTTCAAAAGGTAATTTTATGTTACACATAGTGGTTTCGAGGATTTATATGCACTAAAATAGAGATTTTATATGCGTGAAATTCAATTTTATTACACATTAGACTTTGATTTGGATTAAATTGAACTTGTAATTGATTAAAATGAACTAGACTTGGATTAATTTGAACTTGACATGGATTTAATTGAACTTGACTTGGATTGAATTGAACTTGACTTGGATTAATTTGAAATGAAAAAGGTGTATATGTTATATTTCACATTTGCGATTACATAAAACAAAACAATATTTGTTTTTTAAATGATGTTAAATGTAGTGGTACGCAGAAGGCCAGACAGGTTGGGCAATGGCTAATGGGAATATTTATCATCATTGTATGCTTTCATTAGGGGGGTTATACTGACGCTGCATGAAGCCCTCAAACTGTTTGGGTACTTATATATATTATCTTAGTTATTAATATTAGCTTCCCGCTTTGCTATAAAACAACGTTTAAGAGTGACAAAGTTACAATTAAACTAAAATTACCTGGAGTTTGACCTTACTCCGATTAACCATCTTAAATGGATTATAAAGCAATCAGCCTCATCGCACGTATCTCGACAACGCCCAAAACTGGAATCCGGCAGATAAGTTAACATATTTACTATGTGTCTAACAACCTTCTCTCTCAACAGAAAAAATGCTTTAAATGCTGCCGATGCTTTATTTCCAATTCAAGCCTGATACATATCACATTGTGCATTGGTTTTCCAAATGCCTTAAAACTAACACCAGGACGCCATGACGCTTTCCCACGGTCAAGACCAGTACCAATTTCATACACCTGGGTAGAGTGGGGTATTGTGCTTTGGATTTTTCCCCTATACCCAACGGAGAAAATCGCCACCCAGAGCCGAGATTCAAACCCTTGACGCCTTCACGGAAGGGCTGATCCTTAAACCACATGGCTACCCAATTGAAAATTAAGGTCGTATCGCCGGTGGAACGGCGTTGGCAATACGGTTGTTTTTTGGT
>JACJUY010009065.1:3117-31218 GCA_014220935.1 Platorchestia sp. MABIK | reverse complement strand
TAGCCAATAGAACTGGAGTAAAGCAAAAGCTTGGAGTGTGGGCAATCTTTTCTCTCTTTGAAGACCAGCTCAAGCAGAGCCATGAAACGAGAGCCGGGAAAATCGAGTAAAACCTAAACAGGCACTTAATACCTCTTAAAAGGTCGAAATTCGTCCATGGCCTCATGCCTCAGAGACGAAACTATGTAGGTCTGAGACTTCAACGAGTGAGTAGGAAGGAAAAGTTTTATTGGAGGAATTAATCAACATTTTGGAGAAGTAATTGGGCTGCCAATTTCTGTTTTGTGGTTCAACATTTCGGAAGAGAATAAGCTCCGTCCTTTCCTTTCAAAGGAGAAAAAGCTCCGTCCATTTCTGTCTTGTGGTCGCTGAAGTATTTTCTTTGTATTTGTTCGAAATGTGAATTAAATTGTGACAAAGTAGTTCACAATCAATGAGGCAAAAACTGTGACCGATACCCCAAATACCCAAGAAAATAAGGTAAATGGGTCCACATAAACTGAAACCTTTTTGATGCAAGATCTACAGCTGGCACACTTATTTAGATGGACGAAAGAATCTTTAATCTCTACTGCCAGCGTAAAAAAAAGAAGGCCTATGATCTAAACGAGAGAGTCCATCTAACAATCATCAAATAAAAGAGCGGAATTTTCTGCATTGCACGCATGTCTGTCAATTGCGTTTCATAACGCGTCTAGGTGCCGTCAAATTCCAAGACTGTAACGAGTGGTTTGAAAATTGAGTTCAAGCATGCAATTTAGAAGGCTTTGAAAATCTTACTCTCGGAATTGAAAATGCTGAGATCCAATTTTCCTCCAAAAAATTCAAATTTTCTCATGACAAATTTGGAAATCTTCTTCAACAACGTTCACAAGCAAAGGTTTATAGACTAGAGCGGTATTCTTATTTAATGAACCCCATTGAATGGTACCGGAGAGTTCTCACATGCCTCATTAAACTCTCGCTGAAAGAAAACTCAGGGAACAAATTGAACGTCGTACGAAAACCGACGTTTGGAAAAACGACGCACCAGATAAGAAACTTAGAATAACTTTCTCAATGAACTGTTCTTAAAAGTATTCTGACGTTGTTCATGAGTTCTTAAAACAGTATCGGAAAATATTACCAGGCTGCATTCAGACAAGAAGATTTGAAGGAAATACCTTTAGAAGTCAAGTTGTTCAATATTTTGATTTAGAATGTGTCTTCATTTATAAATAAAAATTTCTTTCTTCCCAAGTAATTTTTTCTCTTGCTTCGTTATTCAGCTTTTTGCCTGGTAATATAATGGCAATGCAATATTATTTCATTGCATCCAAAGATAAAATTACGTATGTTAATGTTTTTGTGCAACATATACGTAAAAATTTATAATTTTTATGTTAACTGTAGTGACTTAGTTTACAATAACACCATGATCAATGAGTTTATCTGCTTGTTTCAAAAATACGTGCTAATAGAATATATCTTCTTTAACACACATCTGCAGTAAAAGTGCTTCCTGTTTTCTAACTTTTATTCATGTTACTGACTTAGAAATGAAACTCACGTATGATGAAATGTTTTTATTTGACAAAAAATAGTGGAACTTTGAAGAACTTTTTCTCTGCACTCTTGAAACTGTGAGAACCTTTATATACAGTTTGAAGGACTTCATTTTCAGTTTGATGAATTTGAGATGAATATTAACACATTACCTGCTTTTGCGCGGTTACTGCAGCTGTTCAAGTTAAAGTGTAAATAGCAGAATTTAAAAACCACATTACTGCTCCAGAATAAATATATATTTTCTAAGAAGTGTGAACAATGTAGTAGCACGATGATATTTTACCTCGTATGCTCAAATTTTTTCTAAAAAACTTTGCTGAAAAAATTGAAATGCTGTTCACTTACACAGAAACCTAAATGAGAAGTTTACCTAGTGGTACACATATGTCCCAATACGCGGAAAACTTGCTGAAGAACTTGAAGATGGCATTGATTTTCAAATCAATCAACTTAAACTTCAATCGAAAGAAATTATTTTCGCCTCGAAGAATTTGAGATGCATCATGGCGAGTTAATTTTCATATGGATGTCATTGATTTACACTTTGGGGAATTGATTGAGTGAACTTGATTTTCACTTTGGGAAAATTGAAATTTACTTGGAGAAAATAGATCTAGACGCGGCATGGAAGTCCATAATGTCTCAAAAAATTAGAATGCCTCTGTATCAGTGTGATAAGGCGAACTTGTGTTCCCTCCATTGAATTGCACGTTTTCTTCCCCTCTTCTCCCAACACAGGAGTCCATGCTAATTTTTTAAGGTAGATAATACTTTCATTTCTCTATAAAATTTATCTAACGAAAATCTCAACTTAATATCTTGGTAATATCTTGCCTTAATTTCCGTTGTCGATATTTCCAGCCCTAGAAAGCTGTAGTATAAACCCACTCTGTATTGGTGTGCAATGACTCTACTCAACGCACCAAATTTATTTACATGAGACTACACTACATACCCTACACACACACATCGTGTCTGCATGAGGCCACACTACACTACACACGCACACACACACAGGGCATAGACATGATACAATACTATTTTACACACATGCTGTGTTTACTTATGAAATGACAAGGAATTTATGATTCAATGATAAAATTATGACCTTGAACATTTGGTTGAAAAATGTCGTTTGTCAAGACCGAAATGTTTTTTCAATTGATTATCACATTGTCTTTCTTGGTTCTAGAAAAAGTAACGGTCAGACACATGCCAACAACCGGACAAGGACATTCCGTACTTAATTTTAATAAAAAGAAACGCACATGAGTATAAGTTCCACATGAAATGGTCCATTTCCTTGAATGGGAATTAATGAATTAGTAGCGAGTTTGAATTTAGGCATTAGTTGATGATCACTGAATCTCATCAGATCCAAAAACGCACAATAGCGCTTCTCCTTAATCCCCATTCCAACATTTCCCCTCAAACGCAACTATGAGTGTAACTTTGTTATTTTACGCAAGATATTTTTGAGCTTTTGAAACGCAAGCGCGCCTTCTGTCTGTCACTACCAATTTATTTTTGCAAACAATTTTCTTCTACGGAATTGCATTGGCCTTGGAATTTTAATTAAGTTCTTTGGAATTTTCCACGTTTTCAAATTTCTGATAAAGTTGCGATTCCGGCAAGCATAGTAACTAACCTGTTCAGATATGTTGCATTGGCCACTACAGCCTTAGGCCCATTTTACACTGAGCTAGCAAAGCAGCATCTAGCAAACCCGCATAAGCTATCTAGCAGACGGTCTACGAGATTGGTAGGAAGGAATAGCATTTTTACCTCGCATGCTGGATGCTGGATAAAACGTGCGAGTTCAGTGTGAAGGCAACGGCTCGCAATAGTGCTATTCCTACCTACCAGTCTCGCAGACCGTCTGCTAGATAGCTCATGCGAGCTTGCTAGATGCTGCTTTGCTAGCTCAGTGTAAAATGGGCCTTAGAGCTGTACAATTGTCTCCCACGCACTCATGCGAAAAGATGTTTTCGTGTTTTGTATGCCTTTGTTGTGGAATAATTTAAAGTTGAGGTTAGGTTTATGGTGATTGGATTTTAACGAGCTTTTCAATGTCTCTTGTGACTATCTCCGATCTTTAAACGGAATTTTATGATTCTTTTTATGGTTCGTCAGACAAAGCTGTGTTGTTCCAAAATCTTCGATGATCTGTTGAGTGATCTGATATTCTTTATACAGCAATTATTTATTGACGCACTAAATCAAAACAAGAGTTGTCCTCAATCCTCTTCCTATGAAATCCTCATCGAAAAGAATTTCAAAGTTTAAATACAAAATAACGTTTTTCCTTAACCCTCATCCTATACATTGTAACTTAAAAGCAATTAAGAACGCACGTTCGTTTTTTTCACATAATGTTTTTTGAGCTATTGAAACGCCAGGAAGCCTGTGGCACGACCAATAACATCATGCTAAGTTTTTTTTATCTTTGCATGGATTTTTTCCTCACCGGAGACGCAGTGACCACTACCGCATTAAAAGTGTTCACTTGGTGCTCATGCGTACTCGAAAACGACATTATTGTTCATATTTAAGCTCATCAGTGTCCATCAATTCAACAAAACGAGTGGCAGCTATATTTTAATAGTCGCTAAAAGACTACAATAGCGGATCGAGGGCTTCGACAGCCCATCAAGCTCCGTGACATTTTCAAAATGAAAAGTCTACGGATTTTAAAACATACATTTGAGTTTTCACACGTTGACAACCGGGGTCACCTTATTCTTAGACTCTTTCTTGTGAATGGAATGTTTCTCATAATATTCTAGTGTACACAAGAAGCAGTGAATTATTTTGATTAGATGAAAAGAGCTGACGAATTACGACGTGCAAAGGCAAAAGCCAAAGCACACACTTTCTTATGAGATATTTTATTTCATAGGTAAACATGCGATTCCACAGTCAATCAAAGTGATGAAGCAGGCCTTCACAAGCAGACCGTCACAAGCAGGCCTTCNCAGGCCGTCACAAGCAGGCCTTCACAAGCAGGCCGTCACAAGCAGGCCGTCACAAGCAGGCCTTCACAGCAGGCCTTCACAAGCAGGCCGTCACAAGTAGGCCGTCACAAGCAGGCCTTCACAAGCAGGCTATTACAAGCAGGCCGTGACATGTATACAATAACAAGCAGGCCGTTTCAAGGAGGCGATCAAAAAATGGCCGTCACGTGCAGGACATCGCCAGATGGATGTTGTAGGAAACAACGAAGGGAACATCACATGTTTCAATTAACAAAAGAGTGAAACCTAAAGTGTTTCTATCCATGTGATCATAAATAAAGATCCTTAGTAAGAGTAAAACTAGCATTCCAACTTAAATATTTTCCGCTGGAATGCCTCTGAGAGATTGCATTTTGGGAGAAAGGTGCGTAACGTTTTCCGTCAGCAAGATTGAAACAATGACTTGCTTCAGAACCCCAAGCTACTGAAGAAATGCGAGAGTTTTGTCTACTCTGAAGGAACAGACAGAGGCACTTCTTTCTTCGGATGTTTCCAATCAAGTTGTCCATTCAAGAATGTTGGCGCACTGAAATTTTCCCGCTGATTGGCAATAGTGTGAGGCATGATTGATGAATCTAGAATGTTGGAGAGGATTGTCAGTAGACAGGGAGTAATGTCTACCTTGGTCTATTGATATATAGGAAAAAAAAAACTCTGCATCATTCCGGAGTCTTTGGACGAGCATAAGTTTGAACCCTCCTGAGTTTTCGTACATGGTTTTTACAAACTGAAAAAGGTTTCCGACTGTTTTATTATCATGACTTTATTGTAGTTCTACAAAAATTATTACATTTTTTTTGACAAACGCTAGAGAATCCACAAATGATTTCAATCAAGTTTGTTGAGAACATGAACCTTAATCATTGCCCTTGGACCACTTTTGCGACAAGGCCTTCGCGATTTGAAATGGTGACGACAAGATGAGCTACGGGAGTTGCACGTTCATTTTTTAAAAGCATCTTACTTTTTCACTTCAGTCGAATAACTTGAGCTGGTGGACCCGTTAATGCACAATTTACTGTTGACATAAAACGAGTTTCAAAGAAATCACGCAGTAAATGCCGGATCTTTTCGATCATTTTCTAGAAGTGACGTTGAGTCGATCAGATCGGCTTGAGAACAGTGTCTTGGGCTGGTGATAGGAGAGGGAGGTGGTTTTAGAGGTTTTCATTAATGCCACTTATTGAATTATTGATTTTCGCCATTGGAGTTCATGTAACTTAATGTCTTGAAATTGATTTCTTTAAGATGCAGAAAGTTCCTTAGCATCTAACACATGAAAACATCGTTTTAGCCTGTTTTTTCTTATTTTCTGTCTTCAGTTAAATTTTTCTCATGTGTGCAAGGGTAAAATTATAATTAATTTGCATCGTTATTTTTCTCAAGGTTTGCCAGCCCGAAACACTCAATTATTCTGCGTAACCCATTTTACCGCTTTAACTCGCAGGTCGGAGAGCTCGAGAGACTTACTGTAAACTAACTGTAAGACGTTCTGGATTATATCTAACTTCAGTGCTAATTTAACCTAACTGATCTCGAATTATATCTCAATGATGAGAAATGTTTCATATAAATGAAAAGGTTTGGAATTAAATTTCCAAAATTTCAAGTTAAGCCAGTACTTTTAAAACTTTGATCAACTCACTGATCACGGATGAACGTTCAATATGTGACACCTAGATTACCACGATACTGAATCGAGAATTATTCATTTCGTTCTATTGCGCTACCCCATTTAAGGAGCAATAATCCTGTCAGTTTCTGGCTATCGCTCTTGTTATCACAGAATCTGAAACTCATACCCTAGTCTTAACATTTTGTATTAACCTAGTATAATGAGCAAGTTCTACAGAATTGATCCTTTGGATTACGATCATATCTTCCATTTACCGTCTCGGTTCGAGTGTGCCATCATTGGGGCTGTCATTCTTCTTTTGCTTTGACGCTGTCGAGCGATGGAAGAATATTATTTATCATGATGGAGACTGATTATCATGATGGAATGATGTTATTTCCTGATTGAAAATAATCATGTGCCGAGAGACAGATGTTATGAACGATATTTATGATCCTATATATTCAGCAAAGAGTTAGTTACAATAATTTAACTCATGAATGATCTTCCTGTATTTATTTATTGAATATGCTTATTTGCTTGTATAGGTATATTTTCACCTTTATTTAACAAAAGCTGTATCCCGTGATTTTTTCGTGCTGTGACTCCTGAAACCGCCACCTAAGCAGGCAGGACTTTTTGTCTTTTGAGTCCCGCAGTTCTTCACTTTGTCCGCGTGCGATCAAACATATTGGAGCTAATCTGCGAAAAGCGTCTGCGAATCAACAATCGGAGTCCTTTTTTAAATAATAAATCACATATAAAACAAATGAAGTAACGTCGCCCTACTGCGCTCATACCTATTTCTAAAGAACTTTACCAATGAATGAACTTGCTCTACAGAGGGTACAATTCCGTGCTGCTGTAATTTTTCCACGTTACCTTCAATGTTCCTATTTCCGAAGCTGTGTTAATTTTTTTAATTTACAAACATGTGGGAAAAAATTATCTTTTTAACTTCATCAAACTTTCGTGCATGTTCTTGTTTTATATTTGTGTTGGAAACGGTAAAAATATTCAGTATGAATTAACACTTTGTTCAGCGTGCAAAAAACTTGCCTCACTTTCCATTATCACCGACTTTACAGCTAAGACATGAGAGAAAATCCGTTTTCTGAAACATGAACTAAAATGAATGAAATGCCTTCAAAATGTCTATTTTCACCGGCTTTACAGCTAAGACGCGGGAGAAAATCCGTTTTCTTACTGAAACATGAACTAAAATGAATGATTCGTTTTCTCAGTGAAACTCTGAAACATGAACTAAAATGAATGATCCGTTTTCTCAGTGGAACTCTGAAACATGAACTAAAATGAATGGCATGCCTTCAAAATGTAAGCACCATTCGCTTCCTGGAAGCGCGAAGACATTCTGCAGAAATAGCGCCCTCGGACGGCACCCTAGCGACGCTCTGCTCTAGAGCTCGCAAATGACCAGAGAGGCGAGGGAGACGCTCTCACTTCCATCCAGTTTTGCAGAAAGCTTTGACTGTGTCTCAGGCTTTTTTATGAAGGACTACACGAGCTTCAATAAACCTAATGTATGAGACTTACAGTGCAGCACCAGAGCAGAGAGCTCCGCAACATGAAACTCATAAAACTCATTCTTGCTTCTCTTCAAAAAATGAACTTGTGACCGTCTCTTTTTAGGTCTTTTTCTTGAGGAATGTTCAATTCTGCAGAGAGGAGAAGCTGTGCATTGTAAAGTTTCTTTGGGATCATCTGAAGGGCTGGACTGAATAAGATAGATCTATGGCGGAATTTGCAACTACGGTGGAGTTTGGTTGTGTTACGGAATCTAGATGTACTATAGAGTCTCAATCTACTGTGGCATATGGAGCTACAATAGGATTTAAGAATATGAAATAAATCAGCCATGATATCCTCATCAAAAAGTTCCTTTCTTTTATGAAGCAATCTAATCTCAAATGCAAAACGAATCTCAAGATTGGACTAGATACTATGAAAGATGGAAACTAAATTGTGATTTATGCTCAACCTAAGGCGAACATATGCTAATCTGGAAATTTTCTTACAATCAAGGTTTTAAAGTATGTTATAAGCAGTCCATGACTGTAGAATAGAAAGAAAAGGAAGTCCAACGTCGCTTTTGGAATTGTATGAACGCCTTCAGAGAAGTAAATGAGTGACGTCGGGCCAAAGTATTAAAAGAAGGCAGAACAACTAATATTATCACACTTTGTTTGAGTAACCCCATAATTGATTTTTTTTTAAACGGGATTTCATGCAAAATAACGTCTCAAATTTATTGACAATGCAGAAAGTTTTTCCTCGTTTATCTAAAAAAATCCACATGTTTTTTCCTAAAATCCACTGTCTGCCAGGCGTTGTTGTAGGCTTTGGCAGCCCGCTGTCTGCCAAGCGTTGCCAGATGCCGGCGACAGTTCTGACATAAACAGTTCCCTTACCCTAAGTCGCTCATACATATTTCTTTGACTGAAAGGATGAAAAAATCGTCTTTGCGTGTGAAGAAAAATGTGACTTCAACTTGGAGACATGCGTTTGTCTCAAAAATCTTGACCTGAATTTTGCGAAAAAATGGATTTAGAAGAAACGATTTGCATGTTGTGTTGTGTAATATGTATGTTTGAGCGCTAGTTAAGTGTCTTAAACAACATCAGTAAATATAACGAAAATGCAATTACAACTGAAAATCAGAAGGATCTGAAAATACGATTTTTGAAGGGCTAAATACAGATCAAGGTTTTTAACCTTACTGGATCAAAATGCTCACTGCAATTTAGCAGCAGATAATTGCCAGCTGTTGTTTTTTAAAGGTAAATAAACAAGAGTTTAAAAGATCAAAGGTGAATCATGCTGCTCGTTGTTATAAGAGAGCTTATTGAGCACATCTGAGTCAATCTGATCGTTTTGGTTTCGTTGCTCTCCCTTTACTGTTCCACCGTTGTTAGGAATGAAGTCTTACACTCTCAAAACACAAAATAATTCTTCACTTATTCATCGTGTGTAATGTATACAAAATGGCCGAGTAAGCCAATACCAGTAATGTGCACTGTGTGATTTACTTTAAATTTAACTAATATTAAATATCTGACTTGGTCTGGGGCAAACCGGAAATTCATTTCACCTGGGATTGCCATTCATCACTCTGATTCTCAAAAGAATTTTGAGTAAGGTTTCAAAATTTGTGTAATATTTCCTTCAACACTGTAATTGGAATTTCTCGTATTTGTTTTCAGGCTCTTACCGTAGTTCATTTTCTATTAACTTATCTTTACCATCCATCAACAATGTGAAAGGAATTTCTTGTTTTGCTTTCATGTTCTTACCGTAATTCATTTTCAGTTAACTTCTCTTTTCCAGTCTCCCTCTCCTTCATGTACCCCTCACGCTTTTCCTGGCTTCTTTCCTCAAGTTCCTTTCTTTTGCAGCTGCGCCATCGTGTATCGCTGGAAGAACTGCAGCTGTCATGCAAGTCCTGCCTTGCTCAGCGAACGCCTGTCCTTTTCTTTTTCTTACATTTTTCGCACAATATTGTAGTTGGCGCAGATGTTGCAGTGGCTGTCACCATTTTTGAGTCCGACGTTTTTTCCTTAAATGGTTATGCGTTGTGCTTCCATGAAATATTTGATTTTATGCTTAACCCAAGTAAACTTTATCTAATCGATGTAGTGTACTTCTCTCTCAGTAGTTCGGCGGCTTAACACTTTGACCGCAATTAGTTAATCTGAAGCTCAATATTCAACTAAAATTTGTTGAAGTCAATTGTAGCAGGCATTTTTTTAAATAACGAAGATTAACTTGATTGTTCTGTCATTTGGTTAGTTAAGTATTTAGGAAAATTGAGCTTGTAACTACTGGTCGATCAGCAGAATTATGAAAATCACCTCCAAGGTCACCGGTGGCGCACGTTGCGGTTAAAGTGCTAAGTGTAACGGCTGATTCCATAATATAATGCTAAATACGGAAAAACTCTACGTAATCTAGAATTCTTCTCTCTCAGTATTTTGGTTGGCTTAAGTTTAACGGTTGATCCCATAATATAAAGCTAAACACAGAAAAACTCCATCTAATCTAGGATAATTCTCTCTCATTGTTTTGGTTGGCTTAAGTTTAACGGTTGAACCAGTAATATAAAGCTAAACACAGAAAAACTCCATCTAATCTAGGATACTTCTCTCTCATTATTTGGTTGGCTTAGGTTTAACGGTTCATCCAGTAATATAATGCTAAACACAGGAAAACTCTATCTAATCTAGGATACTTCTCAGTATTTTGGATGGCTTAAACTTAACGGTTGATCCAATAATATCATGCTAAACACAGAAAAACTCCATCTAATCTAGGATACTTCACAGTATTTTGGATGGCTTAAGTTTAACGGTTGATCCAGTAATATAATGCTAAACACAGTAAAACTCTATGTAATCTAGAATCCTTCTCAGTATTTTGGATGGCTTTTAAGTGCAAGGTCTGATCTCATGTGGTCTTGAGACAGCAGCAGCAGCAGCAGCATCTCATTTCAGCTACTTGCCAGCGCAGATCGTCCAGTAATCTCAGAGATCCAATAACGCTTTTACGACGGCCCCGATTCAATTTTTATCAGTAATCAACTGAGACATAAAAAGCGTCTTCAGACGCACTATGCCTCTCCTTAAAATTTAGTGTTCCACTGCAAGCTCAGAAGATTTAGTGATGACAACGCTAGCTCTCTTCGGTATGTTCCCTGATAAAATTCACCCCAGCTTTGTTCCCAAGTCTGCTTCTATTCAGAATTTAAGTCTGAGTGAATGCTCTCTTTCAGGGAATTGAAAGATACCCAAGCAGAGAGAAAGCCAGCTTAGCTACTTGGCACACTAGATAAAAGATGCTAAGCTAATTCAAAATTTCTAGCATTCACGCTCAATTCCAGCAATGCGCTGAAAAATTATTCCTCATGTTCGCGTTTTTTTTCAGAAATTCTTGGAAAAATTGTTCAATGAATTTTGTCGGAAGATCATAGAGCAAAAAAATGATTCCCCATTTTTACGTTATTTTTTCAGAATATCATTGAATGATTGTCTAATGAATTTCGTTGAAAGGAGCAACCGTGAATTCTACACCCGGAATCGAACGATGTTAGCTGTTCGTGAGCTTGGAATCAGCTATTATGATCCCGACTAATCATCGAGCAGTTAACAACCTTCATGCGGCACATGAAAGGAATGCTGACCAATTAGCAGCTAATTTGATGGTAAAGAGATCACCGCGCGGCGTGCGTTCTAAGCTGTTGAGTCGAACATCACGAGCGCAAAGATGCTAACCGAATATTAATTTTTTTGAGTTTCCAGGCAAGATTAGAGTTTCAAAGAACCCAACATTAGCGCTGTTGTGGCGTTAGAACATCAAAGAACAAAATACTAGCGCGGTTGTGGAGAACATACTTTAGTGTTTCGAAAGCCCCCAGTTTTTCTTCTTCATTTTGCAAACGAAGCTTATTGTAGAGCTCGGGTTAATCACTGCTCAAAAACATGGACAGAACTGCAAGTAATTAGGCTTGGAGGCAAAGGATATTCTCAGTTGCTGTAATTATCGTCAGTTAATGTACTTTGAGGTGCAGACAAGGAAGCTCCCCTTTTGCAGGCGATGGCTTTTGAGCGTATTTTTTTCCAAAGAAAGTTTAACTGATGGCAAAGCAGAGGCATATTGTGCGATGTCATCATGTTTTTTTCTAAATCGAAATTGAAAAAGAATCGTTGCGCAAGAAATGTCTCATAAAAATGCATGTCATCTCATTGATGATGAAATGAAATTTACCATTGAACAACTGAAGACGAAACTAAATTAAGTGTTCAGTTGACTTGTACAAGATGAAGGGATTTTTGCGCTGCTCTTGTTTCAATGCATGCACCTCGGATTATATTATGCAGCAATCAAACAAAGCGGCAATAATTGCTATACTCCAAATCGCTTGTGAAATTGTTAATCAATTCTTCAAGTTCCATATAGAACTTAACAACTTTTCTATGCTCATTTAGGATCCATATTTACATTATGGCCAATTATAATTAAAACTGCATCGCTCCAGGACAAATTATGAACTAGAAACTTCTTCAGAAGAATAAAGTGGAACAAATAATACCTCACCTTCTATCACTAATCATTCCCAGGCATGGGAATAGAAGTTGAGGAGGAATGCTAACAGTTCAATCATCATTCACTACTCATAAATACCAGTGCATTCAATTAAACTTCATAAAGCTATCCTTTCTCAGATGAGAGGTTTCGCGCTCCAAATTTTTTTTCATCTTTGGTAGGTTGAGAGGCTATATTTGTACTTTTCATTCATGCCTCTACTGTCGATTGAGAGACCCTTTGCTGCATTACGCAGAATTCAGAGGGGAATATACGTCCACACCTTTCTGAGGGAGGACCTCATAATAACAGTTGTTGCATGGAAAGAAGCACAGGATTAATTAAGGCTTTGGAATACCTCAAGCAAACGGAAAAATTCAATGGAGTAAGATAAATTAATGAAGGTGGTCAAAGATCCTTTCAACAAAGCCTTGGAAAAGGGTGCTGAGACAACAGTTTTGTCCTGTTTTACTTGTGTATGAGATGGTGCACTGTCTTGTTAGATAGACAATAACTTTTTAAAGAATGCTTTTCAGCTCTTGAAGCATGGGGGTTGAAATGTATTCATTGTGTAATATGATATTTACTGAGAAAATAAACTAAGTGAATAGAGAGGAAATTTAATAAAGAGACCTTTCGAAAAGCCAACTAACATTCTCATCGAGGTGGATTTTTCGGTCTGAAAACTATTCTTTAAGAGCTTGCAAGGAACTTCTCCGGTACTCTGTCATTTCATTAGCCGAACTTAGTATAAACTCTGGAAACTTTTCATCTGAAAACGCGACGTCATCCGCAAGGTACCATCTTTGAGCTTGCTTCTGAGGAACCTTTGGTCCAGGCATACGCTTGTCTTGTGGAGATGTGAAAGTTGCTCACACTTCACTTCCAGAATAACGACACACTCCAATCTGTATTATCACTGTTCCTTGATAATCTTTTCAACCAAAATTAGAAGATGGTCCCGTCACCATTGTTTTGCATATTCTTTAATCGATTTGACCAATGTAATTAGACCTCTGATTTGATCAATTTCATTGGACCACTGAAATTTTGAATATCATCAATAATTTCAATTTTATTTTCAATTTCATTTGACCACTGATATGACCAATATCAAATCCCTGCTGCCACTTCGGTATCGAATAAGAACCGCTTACTCAATCTAACTCGAGGAAGGTTTGTACTGGACGAACAGTCGAGATAACTTCATATGTGCTCATGAATTCCGTTTAAATTTAACTCGCGGCCGTACGCTTGCTTCGCAAACTCCAGAAACACAATAGCAAAAAAAATAAATTTCTTCATGTCAACAGCAGGCATTTACCTACTTGTTTTATACGCTCAAATACTCGTGTTAAAATGGTCTGTGCAGTTCTTCAATGCGAAGGAACGACCTCAACGAAACTTCGTTGTGCAAAGTGACCTGCAGATGTAAACTCGGCTTAAGCCGTCAGAGTTTGTCTACGCGTAAACTAATGAAGCCCGACCCCGAAATTCCATAAAGGTTTGAATTCAGATAAAAATGCAACGTCAGAGTGAAAATCTTTCTCTGGGGGGGAGTTTGTAATGAGTTAAATGAGCGTCGTTTGAAGTGTTAGCAAATTATAAAGATTTCATGTTTATTGGCTGTAAAAAGCGTCAAATTTTTATGTGAAACTACTGCTAGAAACGTAAATCATTATGAATATGGTTTTTATCCATTAAATATATTAGTCAGCAAACGCAGGACGGGAAATACTTCTTCATGTTTCTCATGAATGGAAACACGAAAACTTGCCTGTTGATAAAAGAGGCAATTTATCTTAAAGAAATCTGAAGTCCTGCCGTATTTACATACCTCATTTTGATGGAAGAAGAACTGAACTGGTTCCCATCTCTGCGGTAGTTGTAACTAGTAACGTATGTGACGTGAAAGGATTTCATTTCCAAAAAGAAAAGCGTTGCAAGGTTTTCGCCCCCTTTTTAGCTTGAAACATTTTCGTGGAATTTAGAACAATTTTCCAATCATCCAACAGAGGCTCAATCAAAAAAGATCAAGGCGCGTCATTATGCTATCATTTCTGTTTGCTTTCAATTGTTATCTCACTCCCTCTCTCAGTCGCTCTTCCAGAAAAGCCTTCATGCAGTCTATCATCACTTTTTCGGGCACATGACGAAACTTTTTACGAGACCAAGTTACGAACTTGAACATGCAAAACGCAAGAAAGACAAACGGAAAAAGTCGCCATCGATCCGAGTCTGCAAAGCTCTAGCGAAGTTCGACATTTTCTTTTGAGCAGCTGCAGATATTTTCTTTGTTGGCTGTCACTGCAGCTCTGGCTGCAATGGCACAGCGCGTGACAGCTGCGCTGAGCTCAGCATTTGAAAATACTTGATTTGAAAATAGTTGCATCCTTCAGATGAGAGTTATCAGGCGTGTCAGTGAGTCACATTCAACAGTATTCATTTCATCACCTCTCATGCTTGAGAACTCACTCTCGAACTTCAGTTGTCACACTTTGGGCTCGTAAATTAAAATACCAAGGTTGTGACTCTCAAAGTCAACATTGTTAAAATTATTTACTGTTGTCGGATTTTAAAAGGTAATCGTTTCGAGCACCAGGCTCATCATCAGAACACATTTTCTGAAGAGAACAAAACCAAGATGAATAGGTCGAAATATCAGGTTTGCGAGAAAGATTATCGAAGTTTTGGCTAGTACCGGAATAATGGAGTACACTGTCCAATTTCCGGTATAGCTCGTACAAGTGCTACCTCGCATACGGGGATACTACATCAAACGATAGCATATGAAGTAACCGCGTCTTCTACGAAAATTTCCCAAAAGGAATTGCTGCCGTTGATGCTGTACGACGAAATGCTAAAGGAACGTTGATGGGTTAGAGCCCATCAACTTTCAAATGAGTTACATTAACTCATGAGTTGCGTTATTTCCTCCCACTGAACTAGTAACTTAATTTTTAGTAAAATACACTCGAACCGAAAAACAGACAAAGAAGCTCTTGTAGCCAAAAAGAGTTAGAAATTAAACTAGAATATTCATCTGTAATGCGCCGGGATGTATAGCGCAGTTTTGTATTCACCCTTATTTACATGCATAGCACCCATTACAAATGGCAACACGATTGTAAAAAAGTTTCATTCTTAGGGGCTTCAAAGGTAAGATACTTCACGATGTCTGCATTAAAATGAAATAAAGCTAATGATTAGAAAAAGTACGTTTCTTCAACGTCTCGACAAAGCTTGCAACGTTTGTCAACATAACAACGCAAAGTTTTCTCACCATAATCATCTCCTTGGCGAAGAAACACCATTCTTGCACCCGGAAAAATATACTCCAAGTAACTTCTGAATCAGCTCTCAAGACGCAAACCCAGAGCCTGTTGCTTTTCCTCGATCACCCCAAAATCCTGAACCAGGTGCATGGATACGAGCTGTAGACGCGCTTGTCGTTATCACAACAAAGACACAATCAAGGCGTCCTGCCTTAATAACATACGAGGTTTTCTCAGGCCACACGAGGAGCTCTGAGACGTGCAGGAGGTGCTGGTTTGATATCGTTGTGAACTGAGGGATGATCGCGTGCAGGCTTATCATACGGAGACCAAATGGTAACGTTCTGTCATAATCGTCTACAGTCAGCGGTGCCACTCGGCCTGTCCAGTCCCACGAAACCGTCAGATTTCAGCCTTAGTTTGGGGCCAGCTTAGTCACATCATGATTTCAGAAACTGAAACCATGGTGTGACCAAACTGGTCCCAAAGTCGCATGATTTCAAGTTTTGATATCATGGTATGGCTAAATTGGTCACAAACTAAGACTGAAATCTGATGATTTTATGGTGAGTGGTGCTGCTGACTGTAGACGATCATGAAACTTTACCATTTGGTCTCCGTGTGACGGCGGCCTAAGTTAGAGATGAACCTTGTACGAGAGGCGCTTCATTCTGCAGCTTCTGTCAGATCTGCGACCTGAGTCGACGTGAGGAAATGAAAGGCCAATCCAATGCTTGCCTCCGACAGGAATTTCCAGAGAGATGGGACAGGTAACATTGTAATATTGCTTCTGGAAGCTCAATGTACAGTGCGTGGGGGGCCAAACTGCGCGTCGGTTGTGGAGAAAGGAAGTTTAATTTCTTGATTCCGTCTTCACGCGTATATGTTTTTTGTCAAACACGGTTGTTTCGTTGGTCGATTGTGATAATGAAGACTTTTTCTAAGTTTGTTTACACATATCATACTTTGGTACATGCCTTATGAGGCTCAATGAATGGTGCTAATATATTAATTCCTTTAAAATTTCGAACAGAGATAGAAAAACAGAACAAACGTGCAGTCATATCTCCAGGGCGATCGAAAGATAAAAGGATAATTGATCGATTTTTGAGTAACCTAAGATAAGAGATAAAAAGACATAGACGGACATGTCGAGATTGGCGTTCCATTGTCTACAATTTTCGATTTTCTACACAGCAAGACCTAACGAGTTCGATAGTCTTCATATTTTTGGAATTCGATTTTCTACACAGCCAGACAAAACGAGTACGATTTTATACACATTTTGGGAGCTCGATTTTCCAAACCGCGAAACCAAACGAGTTCGATTTTCTTCACATTTTGTGGAGTTCGATTTCCACACAGCCGAACCAAACTCAGAGGCACAACCAGCTGCGGCTGCTGCAGTTTTCGTTAAGAAGGCGTCGAGTGAACGAATTAGAAGCACCGAGTGAGAGACGACGTCGTAAGTCTCACTACGACCTTGTTGTGCTAACAAATGCAAACGGCCTCCCCAGCGCGTCGTTATGGAAATACATGACCTAAAAATGGCACCTATATTGGACCCTGGTCCTGCTAAATCATCTTGTGAACTCCGGGTCTGTGGGTCATCATAGACCTTAGTAGCATTGGATCCTTTATAGTCTATTTATCTGGATGTAGCAGACATTTGGGCTCATTGCCAGCGTCTCTTGGTTACGCCAAGCTAACGTCTTCCTGTGAAACACACTTCGTTTTTTCATTCTGGTGCGCACTCTTCGGCAAACGTATTTAGCTCATTTTTTTTTACATCGAAGGGAAAGAGCTTCTTAAACTATCCCGACAAGGTACTTGGTTACGCCAAGCTAACGTCTTCCTCTCAAACACACTACGTTTTTTCATTCTGGTGCACACTTTTCGGAAATCATGTTTAGCTCATTTTTTTATTGTAGAAGTAGAATTGCTTCTTTAACTATTCATAGAAGGTATCACAAAATTTCGACAACTTTGATAGAACAATGCAAATATTATTTCCCGTGTAAAATTGATTTTCACAGAACCTGTCAAAGAATTACACTGTATAACTGTATTCAGTGAAGGGATTATTATACAAAGGAAACTAAAAATGCTATGCAACATCTCACTGTACCTGTTGATTCAAGTGACATTGATATTTACCACTATTTGAAGTGTAGTTTCCCCATTACTTACTTGGCACTGTTCGGGTGAGTAATACAATTATTTCACACATTTTACCACTACATTGAGGCGTGGTTTTACAAATCCGTGTAAGTCTATTATTAAACCTTAACCCTAGGTGTGCTTTTTCCGAAAAATTCACCACAATCTCGCAACATTGTTTACAATTTAAATACTTTCATTCAGAACTAAACTTTGATGTAACAGAATTTGCAGGACTAAAAAACTATTACATGTTTTTTCCAGGTTGTTATTCCAAACTCTACTTCAGAACTCTGCGATGAACGCTTCCTGATGCGTGATAGAAAACTGAACTTTTTATACTAGTTTCAGATGCCATTGAATAAACTTAAACAATTTTGGGACAAGTTGAAGAATTCAAAATTTGGTGACATATTCAAAAAAACAATGATCTATATGAAATATTTCACAACTACAGTCCTGTCGTAAATATTTTACTTCCCTTGTTTAATCTTATTAATATGGCATTGAATTACTTTTAATTTGAATCACTAATTTTTGTGCTCAATTTTGGGGCCCCTAACTCTTTCAATTACCAAGCGTTTGGATCACTCTCTTCTTTAATTACTTTCCGTTCAGATCACTCATTTCTCTAATTAACTATCGTTTAGGCTAGTCCGAGTCTTGCTCCTGTTACGGAATTACGAGTCGTTGTCTCATGCTCTCATTACAATTTGTTTTCCGAGCTCAAAATTGTGAATTGTTCTCAGGGTTTGAAAAAGCGAATCGTAGTCCGATTTTAAATGGCGATGTGCAGTCTCAATCTAAAATTTTGAGTTGTAATCCCAATCTGAAATTGAGAATTGTAATCCCAAAATGAAGTCGCAAGTTTCAATCCCAATCTGAAATTGTGAGTTGTAGTCTCAATTTGAAGGTTATAATCCCAATCTGAAATTGTGAGTTGTAATCTCAATCTGAAGGTTATAATCCCAATCTGAAATTGTGAGTTGTAATCTCAATCTGAAGGTTATAATCCCAATCTGAAATTGTGAGTTGTAATCTCAATCTGAAGTTTCAATTTACAGTACAGTTAGAAATTTCGAATTGTAATCCTTATCTGAAATTGCGACTTGTAGTCGTCATCTGAAATTGTGTATTGATATTCCAGTTTGAAATTGCAAGCTGTACTGCCGATCTAAAATGAGTTGTAGTCCCAATGGTGAATGCAAGTCAAATTTTCAATTTGAAAATACAACTGTAGACCTTGATCGAACATCTCCTTCTGCTTCCGTCTGAAATTGCGACTTGTCCCAGATTGAAATTGCAAGAAATAGCCCATGTTACATGACTGCAAGTCGAAACCTATGTCACACAGTTCATCTGATTATTCACTTGTGTGATTAAATTCTGCAGGTCGGACCCTAAATTCTGGACTACAGACAGCACCTCAGGCCGGAACTTGCGCTCAGCTCAGGCAATCATGATTACAAAATGATCAAATTTGTACCGTGGAGCCTGTAATCTCGACAGATATGTTGAATTCACACCGTGAACTCCGCTGTAATAAATTTACTTGGGACTGAGCAGTGGGCAGACTCGAGTTATGTTCTTGGCTTGAATTGTCATCTTATTTTCGTTTTACTGATGTTTAAAATTCTCAATTCTCTTTGCCAGCGGCTCAATGTTCGTTGGCTTGGATGAAACAGTAAGGACATAAAATTAATGGTGGAAATTTCTGCTAAATTGCGTTGAAATATGCTCGGAGAGAATGAAAGGAATTTGAACAGAGTAATGTAAATGCTAATTTTGATTGAAGCAGCAATTACTGCACTGATGTGAACCTGAATAAATATTGGAAAGCAATGAAACGTGATGCCAGTGGTGAAGCTGTTTCGATTATACGAGCGTATGAACTTCCTGTTCTTTGTAACTGTACCTGGTGAACACATCGTGAAAGTATCTGACGGCGACATTTGGTGTGTAAGACCTGATGCTGCTACTTCGGCCATTGAGTTCCACTGCGGCACGTGAAGTAGCGGTCTTACTTATACTTCTCCTGAAGTGGGTATCGGTGATAAGCAGCGGAGAAGTCGGAACTGTTTATCACTATTATAAAAGTAGCCGCGTCCGTCCGTCCGTCCGTTCGTCCCTCCGTCCGTGTGACCCCCTCTTGATTATGGTATCCACAATGCGCAATCGGCTTATTTTTAGAATAGAAATTCTCTATGGAGCTTTCTCTATTGAAATTCATCATGTCGCTTTGATATTTTTAATTGAAAATGCAAAAAGAAATGTTTTAAATTCGTTCGACCAGTAACCTGGCTACCACTGGGTATAAGGCCCAAGATTTTGGAACTTGAGTTATTGTTTTCGAAATTTTGATTTTCTTGAAAAGCTTTGGAGAGATAATAGACGACATTTCAGAATAAATTCCTACAAAAGAGGCCACCAAAGATAGAAATGCGTCCAACCGCAAGAGAGAAGTAGCAAGTCTCCGACAGCAAGAAAAACATCGAAGACGATCGGATGAACGACGCGAAATGGCAATGTTGCTCGCCAACGAAAAGCTAGAGCTAAATTGACTCTAGAATGGCGTTTGGAAATTTTACGGAATAATGCAGAGTAACCCCGAGTAGCTAAAGAGAGCTTAACACATGAAAGAAGCGAGGAAATTCTTCGTCATAGCGCTGGAGAACATTGAGTGGCACGTGAAAATTCAACTCAAGAAAGAAGGGGTGAAATTCTTCAGACTAATGCCGAACAGCATCGACTTGCACAAGTATATTCAACTCAAGAAAGAAGGGATGAAATTCTTCAGACTAATGCCGATTAGCACGTGTGCACTACTTTTTAAAAAATTTGCATTGGGACGGACATCTTAAGATTACTGAACACGAAAAGATTAGAATTGAGATTTGAGGGGTAACTAAGGTAGGACACAACAAGTGACTGTATCTGGTTACTTTAAACTTGATGATTACACGTCGTAACTATTTAATGAGTGCATCTGGCTTTTATACATTGAGTTTGTTTAAGATATTTCCAGTCGTTGAGTCTTCGTTGACCACTGATAAAATAACTAAATAAGCCGACAATATAACAAAATATGTAGTTTTCATCCTCAAATGAGAGTCGAACGCTGTGCAGTTCAACTAATTTTGCGATGAATAAAATTAAGAGTAAATGGTCTTCGCTATCTAAGGAAACCGAATAAACATTTTAAGAATATATTTTATGAATGTTTAAAAAACATTCCAGGTATTTGATTTTCACTTCTGTGTTCTGAAGTGGCATGTAATTCAATGCGAGGGAGTGAGACCACATCAAAGATTATTATCAAATAAAACTAAGCAGAACATTCGGATGGTCTGGGTAGGGTCACACTTTCTACGTCGCCAGTTACTTTACAAGAAGATTTTTCCAAACGAAGATTTTTTCATCATCTCCATGTCATCATGTTCTTCAAAGGAAACCAGATTAATTGGAAACGTCCTATCGTAATTACTTGACTGAATCTCTTCTCATGCATCCCATACAATGAGATTTTGTTTCAGAGATTGACAATGATTTTCAAGCTCAAACTCAGCGGCGTCCAATTTATTCTCCGCGAGTTGGTTTTGCCCTGAAATTTCAGCAATCGCAATCTCCGAAATGTCCCTTAATCCTCAATCGCAATACTCAAAGGAGCGCCAATTCTCACTCTGGAGAATTTCAGATGCAGCTTTTCCACATTTTGGTGAACATTTTGGTTCCCGCACTCCGCATGAGGAGAATTCCTCACTTGTATTTGCATAACACGCCAATAGTACGTTTATACGAACGTGTTACGTTTTATATAGGAATTTATCATACATTTATACAGGGTAGCCTATGTTTTGATTTTTTTCTGCCAAAACTTAGATCATGTATGAGAGCTGAGTGTGCAGAATAAAAGTCACAATGATCCATAAACTCCAGGGGGGCAAAATTCCGCCGATGCAGAAAAGAAATGATTGCAGACCCGCCAGCTTTGAGGTGCAAATGACGGCGCTGACAAAATGCCCGCCAAATAAATGCAAGCAAAGATTCGCGGCTTCCGTAATCAAGAAACTTTGTCCGGTGGTCAAGAAATTTCTCCAGAGGAGATCGTGCGGTAAAATACGGGACTGGGTCCGCCTTTTTTCTGTAGTTTGGTGTTGACTTCTGTGGGAAACTCAACATTTTTCTTCAGCAAATTTCAAGCGACGGAGATCAAAGATTTGGTTTTATGATATTATTTGCAACGCGAGTAAAAATTTTCACGACCTCTGGAGTTTCACAACAACTTGGCACTCAGACCATCTAAATGTAACCAGAAGTTGTTTAAAAAATTCATAATATTCAATGCGAGTTTGCTGCAACTATATTCTATATTATATTGCTGCTAAATGACTAAAGTCAAGCGCTGAGTTTGTTTGGACTCCAAATTTGACTAACACTTTTTCACCCAAAGAGCTCAATATTCGTCTCGTCAGACTGTTGTACAGCGTTTCAAAAACTTGAAGGATCTTTAACAAATATTAGGCAAAACACTAACGATTCTTCAATTAGTTAGTTTTACCAGAGCCATCTTCTCTGATGAGTGAGAAATGAATCCCTTATTCCAAAGAACTACTCTAATTGTACTCCCACATACATTTGTTCAACCGCTTTTAAATCATTTTGAACTTCAGATCAAGTCACTCAAGGATTCATTTTCGCCCTTCGGATTAAATGTGAAGGCGCACGGTTTGAAATATTAGACGGAGACTCTGAACTTTGTACACCAGCAGTGAACTGACAAGACGTGACCCAGGAAAATTTTGACAAACAATTGCTAACAGCCCGTCAAAAATGGCGGGATTCAATATTTTCCTTTCCAAATGTGAATGACAAACAAATGTGGATGACATGTGTTTCCAGATGTGGATGACATGATGTGAATGACAAACAAATATATCCATCCTCTTAGTACCCGCGATTAAAATATTCTTGCACTTGTGCACTGGTGAAACTCGTATCACAGATACGGTCATTGAGCGTCCTTGTGAGCGTCTCAGAGAGACTGAAGATGCGGACACCAAACTAATGAGTAAACACACCAAATGTATCATTAGGTAAGAATGGATGTGATTGCAAGGATTCGTATAAATTTTGCTTTTTATAACCCAAAGTTTGAGCAATAGAATAATAGTACAAGTATTTGAATTCTATAGAATAAGGTATTGAGTTCTTTAGTACAAGTAATTGAACAATTAGGTCCCTGCAACATTTCTGCAATTTTTTGGAAAAATGACAGTGTTAAACGATGACCTTTTCACATGCAGCTCAAAGACATTGATTGAGGACAGCCGCTATTCCCTAACAACGCAAAACATTTTAGTAGAAAGTTATACAAAATTCATGGCACGTAGAGCACTCTGAAATGTTTGAGAATAATTCACAATTATTATTAAAAAATTTTGCAATTTTTGACGTAGACTTTTCGAGTCGGTTGTCTCTCACTTTTTTCGATGTGTCAATTCATCACAATTTAATTCATAATGAATGTGTTTCCAGAATACACATATACACCAAAACGTCAAATTTTAGATTAATTTACCTCACTTTAATTTTGGTTTGAAAATTTTGATAGTACATCGCATTTCATGATACTCCTGTACGCCCTTTTTTCAAGAGGATCATCCTTCCTATTGTACACCATAGTTTTCATCCCTCTAATTTATCAAAGAACTACTAAGAAAGTGGCTGCTGTTTAATTAAAATAACTAAGAATTTTTAAACTACCAGGAAGTTGAAATCTCACTTGTAAAGCCAATTTCAACAAGTATTCATCAAACTTTGACACTTTAATTTGTTTTTAAGCGTGCTAAATGAGCCCTATACAGAGCTTTCAAAATATTGGAAGTTATTTGATTAACCCGCTTTGTTTGTGATTTTCCCCTTTCTAGTTTCTGTAACTTTGCATTCCCAGTATTGATAAATTTGACTCTTCCCTGAGGAAGCATGTGGTAAAATCTATTAACTGAGTTTCAGGCTGAAAATTTGCAACTTTACTGAGTGGGCAAGACCAAGTCATTGCGTACAGAAATGTTTTTACTTTGTTGCTTCGAATCGAATAAAATTCCAGGAACCTCGGTTAATTTCTCACCTAAATGTCCCATTAGCTTCACGACCACGATTCAGGCATCCGATCAGATGTTCATATTACCTCAATTAGAAAACTCCAGGACTGAAACTACACACGTCGTCACCACGAGGATCCAATTCCGAGCCTCCAATTTGCGAATTTTCACTCAACTCCTCAGCACGATTGCAATTTCCAAGGTCTGGATTCGCCGGCCGAATTTCATGACTTTGAATTCTGGACTCAGTGACTGGAAGTCGGCTATCCAGGCGGAGTATCACTCTGCTCCTACAGCAGTTACGCTCCTTAATGACCAATTATCGGGCTGCGAACGACCCCCATACCTAACCTGGCACCTCAAAGCTCGAGCAGTAACCACCCTCCTTTGTAAACATGGCCTCCCAACTGCCAATAGAACGGCCAAAAAACAAAAATTGACGACCTCATCCGCAGGGAAAACTGTGTTAAATCAGGCATAGTTGTTCGGAGCTTTAATACTGACGAGTGAGTGAGTAATTTTTGGGAAAAGAAGCAAGAATTTTCATTTTCACAAGCAGACTCAACAGTGAATTTAATACTGACGAGTGAGAGAGTAATTTTTTGGAAAAGAAGCAAGAATTTGCATTCTCACGAGTAGAGACTCAACGTTTATTAAAAGAATTTTGATCTGAAGGCAATGTACGCTCTGGTTACTTACTCATTTGTTACTTACTCATCGAAGTTTAAGTTTATTGGTTCCATTTTCACTCCTACCTTTCATTTAATAGTCACAAAGTTCTAAACAGTTATAACAAAGCTGTTCATTCAGGTAAACTTTCTTTCAGATATTTTAATTTTTAACGGCAAAACATTGGTAGTAATGTGTGTTTGGAATGAAATTATCAGTGAAGCTCAAAATGTAGTCAGTACGTTTTATAATGTTTGGTTTTAGAGTAATGGTATAATTGGTGCACAATTCATACAATGAGGATACAGTTTAAAATGAATTGCTAATTTAAATGTATCGCTTCAACTCTAATTTAAATCTATATAATGCAGTATTTCACTATATTTCACGCATATTTTGCTATATTGCATGCATTAAACTATTCTTACACGTGAATAGATGCTTCTCCATACTACCTTGCTTGCTATTCAATCACTTGCCAATGGCTTGCTCATGGGTTCGAGAGGTCATTCAATAGAAGACAAATTGACAAACTAAAATGCGCAATGTTCTAATTTTTAAAAATTCTCCCATAAAATATTTAAAAAATGTCACAAAAACTAATCAAACGATAAATAGCCTACGAAATCTTAGAACATACTAAACATCTTTGTGGAAATTATAACTCGCATCTGTTATCACAGATACGGTCGTTTAAGAATTCTTTAAGAGCGTAAAAGAAAGGCGGACCAACCAATTTAATGTGTTCAATGAGATTCCTATTGTAATAACATTGGAGACATTACGCATCAAATTCATAAATTAATTTATTCATATTTATATTCATTCATTTAAGGAGACACCAAGAGTTTTGTTATATAGTATTGATTCTGGGTTTTAGCAGCTGTGGGATGCATTACACCCGTTTGCCTACCACCCCAGAATGACGGAAAGAGTGGTTCCCGCACCACGACAAGCTATCTCTTTTCCCCCTGCCTGGCGTGACGAATATGACACACATCGAATTTTGCCCTAAATAGAAAAAATTAATTGAGGTAAGTGCATTTCTACGGTTTGTGCCTCTAATGAAACACGCTGTACGTAAAATAAACGCTTATGATAAATGTTCGATAGAAACACTTATGAGTATAACACAGTAGAATGATAGAAACATTCTACGGCTTGAGGTAGAAATGTTCTACCTCAAGCGGTAGAGTTCAGTTTGAAAGCCTTTCATTTGAGCTCCGATTTTGCCTCCTTTAGTCTGTCTAGGCAATGCCACAGCACAATCTGGTTCCTCCGTACTATGTTCGTCCGGTCCCCATATAAGCGGCAGGTATTTTATCTTCTTTCCTGAACGTCCAGTGTCCTCTACCAAACTCTCGAAAACTCCTTGATGAAAAAACTTACTTGCTTGAGCGCTCGAGGGGACATTTAATGGAAGACAAATTTACAAACTAGAACAAGCCATGTTTTAATTTTTATTAGTTTTTCAAAAAATGGGGACACAGGGTTATGTGAACTCATAAAACGCGAGACAAGTTTTCTATCATATGAAGTTGAATGCGTTGCTTTGTGGATATCAAGTCTGGCACATCAATGAAATGTGCATAGAGAACAAGTGCTATAAATCTAAATAAATAAATTCAACGTGAAAAATAAATAGTAAAAACGTCGTCACACGACAAACGATTCGAAGAAAGACCTTGATCTGTAAACTGAAAATGTACAGCATACTCCATTTAATTATTCGCCTGCAAAATTCAGTAAAGACTATAACAGGTTTTACAACAAACTTTTATTGATGACTCCACCCATTTACAGAACATAAATTTTAGAGGCTGCTAATGAATTATCTTGTTTGAGCTACTCAGCGTCGTGAGAGGCTATCGCTCTCTGTCTCCCTAAAATACGAGATCATCCCTTTTAACAGCTCAGCCTTCAAATGTNCAATTGTAGAACTTGCGAAAAATGGAGAATCATAGAAGTAAATAGAAGTTCAAGTTCTTAGCTCAGCTGGTAAACTTCAGTACATCGTGGCAAATTGAAGTACGCTTATGAAGCTTCAAAAATGTATTTATACCAATAAAAAAGGAAAAATTAGAAAAAGTTTTTACTAAATGTAATGCAAAAACAATCATTGTTTTTTTAAAGTCGTTACGTAATTACTGTTTAGACTATAGCGAGGAAGTAGACTTCGTCATGAAAAGCAAATTACTCAAAGCAAAAATATTACATACAAGTGAAAAATCACTCATAACAGCTATGACCAATTTTATATTTTCCGTAATTATATTTTTCAAATTTTAGGAAAAATTAAGTTTGTCTTGTAATTGTTACTTTCTTGATGACGGTGAGGTTTGATTTCGTGTGTCATCTCATTTTAATTCCCGTGTTTATTACAATTTTATTCTAATTCATTTGGGAGAGCGGAGAGAGTTTTTACGCTTCATTTTCTCCTTTTTTACTCTACATCAGATATTTGTAAAGAAGCGAAGCTTCTCTATTCGAGCGCTACATGATTTTTTTACAAGCAGCTAAAAACATAAATAAATCTAAAATATGATGACAAGAACAAACCTTTTTATTGACTGATTAGTCATTCGTCCGAAAACTCAATTTTCCACAATTTTGAGCATGAATTACACTTTATTTGAAGCGTCAATCAGATGAAAATTTCAAAAGTTCTACAAACATACTTTGTCTCCGATGAATTGAAATGTAGTGATTTCTGTTATCGCATTGCCGTTTTAAAATCACATTTTTGCTGGGAGTGCCCACATTTTCCCGCCTCAAACAGCCTTTACCTTGTCATCGAAGTTTTTTTCCTGAATACTACACATAAGTAGCGCTCCAAATAGGGAAATTACTCAATGAATTTCCCTCAGGCAAATGACTGTTTGCTCCTGTTAGAATTTCCTCATTGAATTTCATCATGAAGAATTATCTCACAGAATTTCCCTCAGACAAATGACGGCTTGCTGCTGTGAGAATTTCCTCACTGAATTTCACTCGAATAAATGATGGCTTGCTCCTGTTAGAATACTTCATAGGGAGGCTGTTTCCACACCTTATTTTCGTCTAGGTCACACGCAGACGTTATAGTTTGAAAGCAATAGACTCGGTATATTGTATTTTTTAAAGTTCGCCGGTGTCACAACTGGACATTGTGCTACGCGAATGCCCAAACTTTGCTAACGAGCCCCTTTGTGCAACTCAATTCAATAAAATAAGTTTTTCGTGATATGGCACACAAAAGATTTGGGATTAGAATGTATCAAATGTGTGTCACAGAATTTAATTAAGTCTCCCTTCAGAGAATATAGAGAGACCGGTCACAAAGAAGTATTTAAGCCTCTAGTAACTAGATGGAGAAGGCCTGACGTGAAAGATAACACAAAAATAACATCATATTAAGCGAGAGAAGAATCGTGATAGAGGCAACACCGAAATCGAACAGTAAATGTAACTATTAAATGAAATGAAATAGGCAAAATATTATGCAACGTTTCTGACACCAAACATCAGCACAGATAACAAAACAAAAGAATTATTATGATTAAAAAATTGCAATGCGATAACTTCAAATTTCGAACACTCATTTTGCTGCATAAAACTTTCGACAATAATATGTACTCCCCAAA
>JACJUY010009064.1:0-26272 GCA_014220935.1 Platorchestia sp. MABIK | reverse complement strand
ATGACGCAGGTACGAATGTACCATACAGCTCACGATTGAATTGCTTTGGTACGAAAATGAAATACTCTAACTCATAGTAAACAAATTCTAATGAGATTAGGTGGAGCTTCCGATAGCTCAGTGCACCACGCTTTTCAGGCTCTTGTAAACCTCACTTTTAGTCGCTTGAATTGTATCTTCTCCCACAGTGTTGAAGGTGCAGATATAGTAAATACATCAATCGATAGAAATTAAAAATTGCAACAGTGATGTTGAAATCGATTTTTGGAAAAAGCTTTAGTTGGATACTTACAATGAATAAAAAGAAAAAATTTGAAAAGTAACTTTTTTTAGAAATTTTTTTTTAGCGTTCAACGAATCAAGATACCAGTAATCCATTCCAGTGTTTCTTTAGACAATACATTTAACTAGCTAGATTACATGTCACCGGTTCCATAACTTCAAAATTGTAAGATGAGAGAGGTTTTCGTAAAATCAGTTTTTTCACTTAAAAAAAATTCTAATGAAAATATATAAAAACCACTCGACCACTCGAACCAAAAGAGAATCGATGCAGGATTTCACACCTAGGGCGAAAATTTCAGAAACATCCGTTGGAAAAGGACGGACTTTTTTACCCTGACTGTGAACAGAATGATAGTCAGAAAAATATCCCCGGATGCTACGAAACTAAGAATTGTGAAACCTATAACTTGTATGCACTATGCGTTGATGGTATGAAATTCGAGGCACAAATTCCTATTACGTTTCCTCTGAAATTGAATTCAATTGCTATTTATAACATGATTTTCCCTCAGCACTCTTCATGATATTCAAAATTAGTGATCTACCTGAAGTCATTATTCATTACTTTCTTATGCTCATGGTGTTTAGAGACAAAATATACCAGAATCCTTTTTATAGTTTCTTTTTGCGCATGTTGTGCCACTGAAAAGCTGGGAGTTTTCATTTTAGTGTTCAATAAGACCCTATTAAAAATAGGTGCAGAGTAACAGCATTTTGACCCAGTGTCAATAACACAGCCCCACCGTCTTTGCACGACGGTTTACTTGTGCCGCAGTTTTTCGATGTGTCTATATGTGCAACTGTATAAACTCCGTCATTCAATCCTACTCAGCAGCACCAAACTACATAGAACGACTGCTAAGACGTGACCGCTATTTATTGATCATGTCTGCTAGCATCATGTATGTATTACAATACCGCGCGTGTGTTTCTCTTGGCGCTAAATTGCTAGGCGTAACTATCGAACTCCCCTGCTATCAGAACCGTTGGTGCGGTTTACTACGGTAAATCGACCCTAGAGTGAGTGCACTGACTGTACCGAACTGCAAATAACCATTGAAGGCAGTAGGCCAATTCTTGATAGGAAATTGAAGCACACAGTGTAAACGGTGTCTTACTGAAGGCAGACTAGAGTGATATTTTGTTTTAGACTTTTCATATCATGTTTTTGTTTGGAAATGTATCGGAAAAAATGCGGAATAGGCTTTGGAGTTTGACAAAAGCCATCGGATATTATTACAAACTAGTTTCTTTAACTTTTGTGGACTAATTATTCATGTTTTTGCAGAAACTTGCTGAAGAAGTGAAGAAGTCTATGCAGCAGCGCGAGGCCTCATCGAATGCTGGTGTTGAGAGCCGGGCTGAGACGTCACCCGATGTGCGAAGGGCATCAGCTTACATTCCTCCGAGTCGACGGTCTACAACTTCACGGAATGGGTGCCATGGGAATGTTTGGGATTGGAGGAGAATGGATTAGCCGTCATCTATTTCATATGAATTACTTCAACAGTGAATATTTGAACTGGCATTTGTCAAATTTGACTTGAATTTAATGGCCTCAAACTCATTTTTAATGTTACTAGTCAAATGGCTTGAACAAGATTTCAGATCTGCGTGAGTCAAATGACCTGGAATGATTTTTAAGTATAAATATAATGGTCATCCCTGATAATGAATTCCACTTATTATTTCAGCTACATTATTGTTATTTTCTGAAAATCACAACGATCATCAAATTCATAAATTAAGTGCCAAGTTCGAAGGCAAACGTATGATTTTAAGGCTCACGTCTATGGCACGTCATTTGAGATCCATAAATTGGTAATACGCGTTGAGAAAACCTTGCAAATCCTGGAGCGTCGAAATCATCATTAACAAAGCTCCGTATCGTTTACTGACGAGTATAACTTCTTCTGTGGGAAATTCTTTGTATATGCTCCCAATTTTGCAACTTGAGTAAGAGCCTTGCGTCACTTTTCTTCTGTCTGTTGTTTGCCGCCGATTTGGACCTTGAAGGCGGTGTGGTGGTCGAAAAATTCTGAATCGTTCAAATTGGCTGTCATTTCAATTAATGGCGGTCGATGCAGTATCTTAGGGATACAGATTGTGTATTTGCTGTCGGAAGATGGTTTATTGCCTCACGGACTAACATTAGTGGGCCACGAAGTCCTTGCAACTCTACTACCTCGTTGCTACCATTTTCCCTGTTGTTTTTATTCTGGCTTGCCTGATACCGTAAATATTCTATTAGTATTTTATAATTGTCATTCATTTATTAAAGGTGTTCGGGTTATGAAATTTATGTAAATTGTGAAATTGGCCGATTGCAAATATAATAGCTGATGGGTAGATCTGGCGCTTTTTTTGAACAGCGCTTATCACAAACTTTTTGGAACTAAATAAATGTTAACGGCATAACTCCCAAAAGGTCAAAGTGACTTATGGTCTATTCATGAGTTTACCGCGGAGTTCCTGTGGTCCAAAGTTATTCTCCACTAATAAATCTCTCTGCTTTTGTCACTGTCCCGACATGAATCCCTTTCTATCAATGTTTCACATTCATTTTTCCAATGAAAGGACTAGTGACGCACCGGGTTTGGAATCTAGCTTGGGTGAGTGGAACGGAGCTTAATGTTTCATTATTCGGATTTAGTGCTCGGACATTCTTCTAATTTTTAAGGCTCTGCATCGTGGTCTTCAGTATTTTTGTGGTTTCCTTGTCGTCGCAGTGTCATCTTCGCCCCTTAGCTTACCGCTGCTGGCGTAGCCGCGCACCCGAGAGGGCGGCTCTCAGCGTCTCACCATGTCACGCTCCTGAGGAGGTTTTGTTTGGATGCTCTCGCGAGTTCGGGAGTTGCTGGGGCTGGTGTGCGGCGCGTTTTGGTCGTTGGTTGCCAAGTTATTTAGAATTGAATTTATATTATTAAATTCTTTTTCATGAGCTTGAATATTCAAAAATGATTTTGATGTTCCAGTGGGCTGATCGGGAGCTTCCAGCGATGCAGTTTCTGATTTTACAAGATCTTGACAAAGTTCTTACTTTGGTTTTTGTTGCTACTGCTGCTTGGAATTATTTTTTCTGATATTCGAGTTCCCGTCTGTCAACTTGACGCTTTGAATTGGAGCCTAGGATTTTACTAAAAATGATACTCAACGCTTTTTGGTACAAATAATGCAAATATAAAGTAATGAAAGTATATCGCAAATGATATACTAATAAGATGTATGTTCGGCTTTTGAAAATATTTTAATAATGTTCTAATAAGTGTGTATCTAGAATGAGTTGTTTGAATTCCTTGGCTCCGCGTCGTGATCTTCTGTAATTTTTGTAGTTTCCTTGTCGTCGCCTTCGACCCTTCGGTTACCGCTGCTGGCGTAGGTGCAGCCGCGTTCGCCGAGGCTTGTTTGGATGCTGTCGCGAGTCCAGGAGTTCCTGGTTATGGTGTGGAGCGGGGTTTGTTCGTTATAGTTGCTTGGCTTTTTCGTATTGAAATATTACATTCTCTACCAGGAGTTTGATTATTCAAAAATGATATTACTATATCATAGTGCCCGCCTGTCAACTGGCTGCTGCGAGTTGGTCTAAGGCTTGTTTTAATATTATTCATAACGTTTTTTTTTAGCAGAAATTATTTAGGAGAAGCAATGAAAGGATATCGTATAAGATCATCTAATAAAATATAAATTCGGCCTTTACGGCTGTTTCAGCAATGTTCAATAAAAGGTGAATCTAAAATTAGTTGTGTTAATTAATATGTGTGACAAATCTTACACTTCAGGTATCAATAATGATGGCTAAATGCAGCGCAAGGATCACTATTGAAATTTCAGGTAGAATGGGGAGCTCGGGTCTAAAAGTCTAAATGAAAAATATCAACTACATGTACATGTATAGTTGATATTTTTTCTTCAGACCTTCCTCTTTCAGTTCTGGCAGGTTCATGTTTCTGTGTTGCCGCTGTTTCTCACTCCTACACAGCACGCTTATTTGTTCGGCAAGTAGCATATTGATTTAGCTTAGGTGTTTGTAATATTTTATCTTTATTGTAATTCTCCATTTTACCCATGGAGATGCATACATTGTCTTCAGTAGAAATTGCTGTGCAGTTTCTCCTAATGCGAATTCAAAGTGATTGCATAGTACTTATGAAAGTTCTCAGATTACGAACGTGAAGTCTAGAATTTTTTTGCAATTGTTTATCTTCATCAAACGGTTATTTTTTATTCGAACTCTACATCACGTCATGCTTGGTTTTTTAATATCCGTAATTGACAAACCTAACAGAAATATTTCAACCATCGTCTCTAACATGACGATTTCAACAAGCTGACTATCCTAATTAATTCCTTTAGATTCAATAACAGGATGCGGAAATCTGACATGATTTTATCGTTCTTTTCTGTCAGTATGGAAATGGTCGTGGCTGTATTTGACTACTGTGTTCAGAAATATTTCTGTTTGTCTATAGAAATGTGAATGATTGGGCGAAAAATATATTTCAAATTGCTGGGTCGGTTGCATTGTTTTTATTGAACAAGGATCAGGTTGCGTAAAATGTATTTAGAGTGGTTTTCTTCACGAACTATACACAAACATGATTATTTGTGTGCATATGGTTAATCTTTCTTGAGTGTCTTATATTCCGGACTTGAGTTTGATTTAAAATCACTTCTCCTAGTCATATGGGTTTGTTAACAGCCGAACAATTTGGAATTTTTTCTCGTACGATAACAAGCTGGGTCACTCGGCCGCCGAAGCCTTACGAAACATCGAAAAAACTTTTGGTAACGATGTTGTTGATACCAGAACTGTTCTCAATTGGTTTCATAGATTTCGTACAGGAACCCCACACTAGAGCTACCGTCGACAAGCTGAAAAGTTTGAATAGGGAAATTTTACTCATGCTCCGAATTCTCCTGACATATCTCTCACTCATTATCACGCGTTAAAGCCTGAATGAAAGAGTATAGTTGAAGCATTCCAACAGTTTATTAATGAGTAAGATGACCACGTCTTTGAAGATGAAATATATTCTTCAGGAAAGCGTTAGGGGAAGTCATAAAGAAGGAACGGGCATATGTATTAAATACTTTACAATACAACATTTTATATGAAAAAACTTACACGCATGCACAAAACAGAAGCATTGTTTAAATAGGCTTAACGTTCTGCTCATTATTCTATGTTACTAAATGTTCAGTAACAACCAGCAGGTGTGAAGCTGGTGATGTTCCGACGTAATTTTGTTTGTTTGGGGACCAGGATGATGCCTTTCATGTCTCCACAAATGACCAGGGTTGGTATTTCGTCTCGCGCTCTAATTTTTGTTTCTATAATATAGTCGCTTCTTCCCGGATGTGGAAATACTCTTAGGTTTTAAGAAGTTCAATGAGGTTTCAAGGTAATATTTTTAGAAACACATATTTAGAAATGTAACAGAATTCATCTAACAGAAAAGCAAGAAAAAAAACATTTCTCTATATTGTTCCATCCTCAGAATTTTACAGGTGAAAATATTAATTAAAAGTTTTCATCGCTTAGTATCACGTTAAGCAGAAATTTAGTTAATTGAAATCGCATCTTCAATTTCAAAATCTAAACAGTTTTTGGATTTAAACCTGCATGTTGGTTGTATTATTGAAGTTTATGGTGTTACTTAATTTTCTTTTGATAGTTTCATCTGTGAGCATTGCCGTGGTTGGGTTGACTATCAAATTATTTGTGCTAAGGACATTTTCAAAGTTTTTTAATAACCAAATGATATACCATAATAATCATCCGACTTTGTTCGAAATACATCATGCTATGCTAGAATTGTTTCAATCCCGTTATATATCATCGAGAAATTATAGAAACTACATGTCTGAAAAATATCGCTTGATAGATTTTTTTACGAGGAAATCGGTTACCGTGTGTTGAAGATGCATAAATAACGAATGCAGTTTCGACGCTAAAAATAAAAACTGAGTTGAACGTGGCAGGAATAATTGAACTTAATTCAGAGAGTCGACAATCGAAAGCAAATCAAAGTTCGCCGAAAGTTCAAGGTTTTGCGCTCACTAGTTGTTACTAATCACTTAGTTAGCACGGTTTGATTTCAAATAGGACCTAGCAAACCGATGAAATGAATTCTGTCTTTTTGAAAGGATGCTCACGTTAACTTAATATCGGTCTCTTAATGATCCTATTGTTCAGCGTGGTTTAGGCAACAGTCACAAATATATTTACCGTAATATGTCAGTGGCCCAATGAGGAGTGATAGAAATAAAAATGTGTATTTTGGACTAACCATGTATGCGCACGATATTAAATAGCATCAGTGTAAGCATTGCTACTTGAGGCAATTTTTTCGACTAAAACAATGATATATATTCGTTTCGGTACATCCAAAACTTTATAAGTTTTAATATTAAATAATTTAGAATTTGAAGTCACTTAAGGCTGAGGATCACTCGTTCTTAGCAAAAAAAATATGTTCAATTATTAAGCTTTAAAATTTATTCTACGTCTGCCAGATATGGCATGCATTCCACAGAAGGTCTAATTGTCCTACTCGATAACCATTATCATGATGCAATTTTGGTTCGCGTTCGTAATTCCTTGACCCTATTAATAGATGTGAGTTACTGTAAATATTCTAAATTCGATCATGTTCTATGCATGTTTCTTGAAATTATCCCAAAACCATGAGCTGTCAGTTTCCATGCATTTTAGTTCAAGAAGTCCAGCAATTTTAAAGACTCAACAGAAGAACAGTGCCAGTGCTACGGAGATATACATAACTCTGCTGATAATGCGTAAGAACTACTACAAGCTGTCTGGTTACACGGATTTCTGCTAAAGAATCCCAACAACTTTCAAGATACCTTTGGATCCTCGAAAAAGTAGAAGAAGAAGAGGGAAATGGTGCGTGTCCGTTGCAGATTGATGTTGAAGGCTGGACGAAGGCAGACGAGTAAAATTCACTTCAAATAAGTATAAACCAAGGTAAAACATGGATGATTTTGTAAAAAAATAAATCTCAGTTACAGCTGACTGAGCTATATGAGGATAATAAGGTCAATATTGATTTTAGGCCTTTCACGGAAATTAAAAATTCCGTTCCAAAGAATCACCAAAGGAACACATTTAAAAACGTTTTACATGAATGACATTCTGCTCGCTGATGCGTTATTTTTGAGATATAACAATAATTACGTTCAGATAGGAATAACATTATTTGGTCGGTTGCTTAGTCGCCGCATTGTTGGGTGACGCCCACTTTTCTGGCGGGACACGCCCACTTCTTGGCGGGAAACGAACAGGGACAGTTTGGGTAAGTTAAGGTAAGCTATTTTAGGTTGATTTATGTTATTTTATATTAGTTTATTTAACTAACCTCCCATAACCTACCCTAACCTCACCCATCGTTACGTTAATACCGTATTACAGCATATTTACGTGTCCGTTCCTTCACTTTTATATACGATGTTCTTATAACTACAAAGTTGAATAACTCAAAAATAACGCATCAGCAAGCAGAATGTCATTCATGTAAAACGTTTTTAAATATGTTCCTTCAGTGATTCTTTGGAACGGAATTTTTAATTTCCGTGAAAGGCCTATAATCAATATTGACCAAAAATAAGTAAGAATTGGCCAATCTTAAGGTCTTGAAATTATTTTGAAAATTGCTTTTAATGCGCTCACGGAAATTAAGAATTACATTCCAAAGAATCACTAAAGAAACACATTTATAAACGTTTTACATGAATGACATTCTCTTCGCTGATGCATTATTTTTCAGATATAGCAATAATTACGTTCAGATAAGAATAACATTATATGGTCGGTTGCTTAGTCGCCGCATTGTTGGGTCACGCCCACTTTTTTGACTGGAGATGCCCACTTCTTGGCGGATAAAAAACAGCCTCGGTTTGGATAAGTTAAGGTAAGCTATTTTAGGTAAATGTGTAGCGTTTGGTAATGATCAAATTTCCGATTTTGGGTGCAGAAACATAGTTAATTAGATCAAAATAAACAAGTTTTCTTCTATGCACTTTTCGTTGCAAATGACTATTTTACGAGATATAGCGGTATGGTACTTATCGCAATTGTATTGTTGCAAGTGCGCAAAAAAAAAGGGGAAGACCCCAAATGGACTTTTCCATTATAGGTCTAATAATTGTATCGTTGAAGTATCTTATATTATGTGAAACACCGTGATTGTTTGGTAATAATCAAATTTCCAATTTTGGGTGCAGAAACATAGTTGTTGCAAGCGCGGAAAAGCGCCCTTGATCATTTGAGCGTGTCGAAAGGGAGAGTCCATTGTAGTGTTGCCATACAACGCCCTCGATGAATTTCTTTCCGCTTCAAACACTAGAGTTGGGGTCAGTAATTTACCGCTATAACTCGTTGAATACTCATTTGCGACAGAGTGTGCATAGAAGAAAAATTGCTTTGTACATCTCATTAACTATGTTTAGGCACCCAAAATTTGAAATTCGATTATTACCAAACGCTACACATTAAGCCTATTTTAGTGTGATTTATGTTATTTTACTTCAGTTTATTCAACTAACCAAACATAACCTAACCTAACCTCACCCATCGTTACGTCAATACCGTATTACAGCATATTTACGTGTCCCTTCCTTCACTTTTATATACGACGTACCTTTAAGTTGAAAGTTGAATAATTCAAAAATTACGTATCAACGAGCAGAATGCCATTTGTGTAAAACGTTCTTAAATGTGTTCCTTTAGTGACTCTTGGGAACGGAATTCTTAATTTTTGTGAGCGCATTAAACCCGATGATATTGACAGAAATTATCTCCGGGAAATGTTCTGGAGGTAAAAGCCAAAATGACAAAATGCACAAAAAATTAGAAATTAAGTATCAGCAGAATATTGCATTCCAAAAACACTGTTAGAGATGTACATTAGGCCTATTACATTATCAAGTTTTTGCTTGGAGACCATATTCTGTTCTACAATAAGAACAAATAGTATTAATGCAAGATGACCAGTGGAGAAATCTTGCAAACAAATGAGTTTAACAGGTTTAGGAATTGCAAAGAATTCAGAATGCACTATTGAAAAGAAATAAAAATCTTCTAGAATTGTATTGGCAAACATGTTTTGGAAATGGTTTGTAAGTAATGGCTGCATACTTAAGCAGAATAGTAATAGTTTGATCCTTTATGACTGATGTAAGAGCTGTTGCAAAAGTGGGAAAAGAACACTGATGGATTAGGAGACTCAGGTTGCAATTTCCTGATTCTCAGTATAGTTAGCCAACACCTTTGCATTGTGAAAAACACTGGGAGCCACAGAAATAAAGGCTTGTTATTACCTTGTGTGCTCTGTCTCTTTCAGTTGTGTACAAGCATGCCAGAAAGATTATTAAGCAGCTAATTTTGAAATGGTGTACAAATATGAAATACTACTCTTGCTAAAATAGTAAAAAAACAGAATGGGAGCCCAGCCATCAAGGAATAGTAGAAATTGAAATTGTAGACAAAATAGCAGAAGAAATCACAATTATTAGAATTATCAAAAGGCTACAGGATTCTGTTTACGTAAAAATAATTGGTTGAAAAACAGGTAAATGTGTAGCGTTTGGTAGTAATCGAATTTCCAATTTTGGGTGCCTAAATATAATTAATTAGATGTAAAGAAGCAATTTTTCTTCTATGCACTTTCCGTCGCAAATGATAATTTTACGAGTTATAGTGGTAAATTGCTGACCACAACTCTAGTGTTTGAAGCGGAAAGAAATTCATCAAGGACGTTGTATGGCAACACTATAATAGACTCTCCCTTTTGACGCGCTCGAATGATTGAGCGTGCTTGCAACAATACAATTGTGATAAGTACCATACCGCTATAACTCGTAAAATAGTCATTTGCGACAAAAAGTACAGAGAAGAAAAATTACTTATTTTGATCTAATCAACTACGTTTTGGCTCCAAAAATTTGAAAATCGATTACTACCAAACGCTACGCATTTACCCAAAAAAATTGCTGTGGGAAATGGGGGCATTTAATCTTGAATTAAATCCTGTTTGTAAATTTTTGTTTACCACTGGACACTTATGTATTTTTCAATTTTTCTTGCTTGTTTAACACGTTAACTGCGATGGGTTAAACGGAAGTTTAATATTGAATTCAAATTTTAAAGTCAATTGTGGTAATCAACTTTAAAAACAGCAAACATTACCTGGATCTGGCGTTTATTTAGTTTTCATTAGGTATGAATATAAAATGAGTTCGTGACTGCAGGTGGGTCAGCAGCACTATGAAAATTATTTTAAATTTGTATAAATTTGCAGGGAATGTGTTGATGGTAATGAGATCGAAATAAACAAGTGTTCTTCTATGCACTTCTTGTCGTAGCACTCCATAATAATGCTTGGAATTTAATTATAACAGTAGATTTAAATGCCAATGTAAATTTGAGGTTGAAAGCATTGCAAACCATTAATTTTTAAGGTATAGATTTTTTCAGTAAGCGCTTAAGGAATGCGTCCGCATTACAGAACTTTTTATTATTATTGAACCTAGAGCAATGAAATTTGGTATACTGATAGGAAATGCAATTTGGAATCGTTTATCTCTTGCGAAATAATGCGTTTTTAAGCTACAGTGATGATTTTGGTATCATTAGATGCGGAAAGACAAGGGTTTTTATAGCTGCTAAAATATATTTCTCAAATTTCCAGCTTTAAATGAAAAAAACAAAAAAATTTGAGAGCAATTTCTGTTTTTAAAAAAATGAAGATTCATGATGTCATAATGTATGAACAAAAAGTAGTTGTGAAATAATTTTTAGCAACTATAAAAGCCCTTGTCATTCCACATCTAAAGATATTAAAATCATTACTGTAGCTCAAAAACTGTAGGAGGAGAAGCATTTTGAAACCCCACATTCTGATCCTCTAAAAAAGGCAAAATAGATAATCATAAACAATCTTAATTTTTCTTTGTTATTATTTGTGGGGTCAGGTAGGACCCTTGAAATCATTTTACAGTAATAAATAGACATGGAAGATGACATAGCAACGTTGCACGTGAAGAAATAGCCAAGGGGGAGGTGTAACATGATAAAATACTACTTCCCCCTCCCCTCTCCCCCATTCTTCAAACCCCCGTAGCGGGCGAATGATCGAATGTACGAAATTAATTTTTCACAGGATGTACCTTACCTCTTACACTTCCTATAGCAGCAAAAATCCCTATTTCTGCTGAATTCTTGAAATGCAGGATCCATAAGGCAGACGCTTCCCTTAATCAACAACCAAAATATCTATGTTGTTGAATTGTAGTGTCAAAGCAAAACAATAGATTTTCTATGATATTTTTTTCTTTTCTATAACATATTCATGACTCTCCTAAAGTTGAATTGAAGGTCATTTTGATCTAGTGATCTAGTTCAAATTCACATATTCATTACTCTCCTAAAATTGAATTGAAGGTCATTTTGATCTAGTGATGGCATGATTATTCAGAATTGAATCAGAAAATATGGGATATTAGAGGTCTTTTGATACTTTGGAATTGGCATGAGAGGTACCAGAACTTGAGATCATTCTGATAGTTATATTACTTATTGCTTGAATGTATGATGGATGTTTGGGAGAGTTCACTATGTAACAATGTTCAGCTGCACTACATTACAGTGTTGCCAGCTATTTGAGGATTCATTTTTAATACTCTAAAAAATATATGCAAAAAATAGAGTAATTACTTGTGTTATATCCATAACTGTTACCTACAAGATATTAAAATTTCTCAACATATACTACTTACTGGGAAAATTTCAAGCTCAATATGGGAACAGTTCTTGATTTATAAAACAGACAAATGTTATTCATAATTGTTTATTTCATGTTCTGGTTCAGATATTCCTGATTAATTTTTTCATTATTAGGTTACTGTTTTGATTGAATTAATGATAGGGAATGAGGGATTATTGATGCTGCAATATTTGCCTAGCCTATATATAACATGAGAAGAAAGCTTATTTTGGACAGAGGCTTACTATTTATTTACTTTGCTGTGGAGGAACTACATTTTCTTTTTTTCAAGACTATTCCTAAAAGTTGAGTTTCAATGCCAATATAACTCAAAAAAATGAAACTGCTCATTATCACCATTGCTATTTTTCAAAGCAATTTTATGTTTGCATTCTAAATTTTTACTTTTTCTGAGGGCCATTTTGTTTTGTATGATATTTGTCAAATTTGATGTTCTTATGCATGTAATACTTTCTAGTAAGGAAGACTCACAATTGTGGGGTACTGGTGAAAACTCAGCAGTGTTCATATGAATGCTCCATTAATTAAAATGAAGTTGTTCCAGAGGCTAGCAATGCAATGTACTGGAAAAGGTCTTAAATCCAACCTAATAATCCCCATTGTGTGTTTATTTATATATTTATTTATATATTTATTTATATATTTGTTTGGTGTCGGCTTCTAATGAAACAACGTGTCTGAGTGTGCGGTATCATGGAAACCTAATTCCTAAACAAACAAAACAAACAAACATCGGCATCTAAGGATGCTTTATTTCCAATCAAGCCTGATACATATGATCTTAAGCATTGGTTTTTCAAATGTCTTGTAACTAACACTATATATAGGACACCATGACGGTTCCCCCGTGGAGCCGGTACCCATTTCAGACACCTGGGTTGAGTGGGGTATTGTGCTTGAGTTTTCCCTTATACCCAACGGGGAAAATCGCAGCGCCAGTGCCGGGATACGAACCCGGGCCTCCAACATGCAAGGCCGATCCCTTCACCACTGTACCACAGCGAGCACGACTCCTCAGTGTAACATTGAAAGATTGCCTTTACATGCATTGATATGTTTGACATTTTATCAGGATAGGTTAGGTTAGCATGAATTAGATAATGTTGATGAAATGTCTTCACGGGTCTGCCTAGCTAAACGATGACATTGTCCTTAGAATTTTCACGGATCCTGCTACTACCTAACAATACCCCTGAATCATTTGTTTGAAGTCCGCTTCTTCCATTTCTCTGTCACGCTCATAAGGATAATTATTATGACCGTATCTGTGATACGAGTTTCACCAGTGCACAAGTGCAATAATATTTTTTATCACAGATACTGTTAGGATGGATATACTTGTTTGTCATCCACATCTGAAAGATTCATTTATGGAAGGTATTGAATCCCATAATTTTTGATGGGCTGTGCACAATAGTATTCTAACGATTCATCGTCTCCCACAGTCCACCCAGTGGCCAGCGCAACAAAATGAAGCGGTCACGTGTGCCAGTGTTGAGTGAGGCAGAACTGAAGAGGCAGCGCGGTGAAGGGTCGGGTGTGCAGGGTGCACCGGTGGGCAGCTGGCTACCTGGTGAGCTGGTGCTCAAGTGTCCAACTGAGGATTGTTTTCTCTCAGGTGTTATATGTTTGGATGAGAAATTGTAACTCTTCATTGAAAGCTCCCAGGGGGAAAATGTGAGGGAAAGAGCCAAGAATTAGGTAGGTCTTTTTTTTGATAAAAGTAAATATTTTTGTTTTGTTGAGGACCATCTTTTTTTGTTCACTGCTGTCCTGTTTTTCACCACCTGCTGCTTTTACCTTGTTTCATGAACTTCTTTCTCAACTTACTGTTTCAATGCATTTTGTGCATAGATTCTGCATTCTCTTATATCTATACTCAATGGTGCCTTCCTCTTTCTTCTCTTTGGAATGTCTTTGTTGTGGTTAGGGAGGCTTGCACTAACATCAAATTAATTAATCTTCAAAGCATTTATTAGTACTTGCAAAAAAAGTTTCTTCAGAAATAAATCATGGCCTCTCTCTCAAGTATCCTTCATTCATTATGGTCGACTCAATTTTCCATTGCGTTCACTGCAATAGGAGACAATATTTTGCAGCAGCTGGTTCTATATTTTCATACATATTTCATGAAATTATATTTTATCAAGAGATGTATGGGTTTCCTAATTATATATATTTTGGAGTTGTATTTATTTTTTGTCATAGTGCCTTAACTTGGTTTATTCAGAGCCTTGTTAACACATGGACTGCAATTGGTGAAACTTGAGTTCAATGTTGAGCTCAAATTATAAATCAATTGTGAGGAATTTTAAAAATAGCAAACATTAACTGGATCAGGCCTTCATTTGGCTTTAATTAAGTATTCATCAAAATTGAGTTTATGACCACTGGTCGGTCAGCAGCTTTATGAAAGTCCCTCCGTGGCCACTGGTGGCCATGTTGTGGTCTAATTGTCAAGTGAAAAATGCCAAGGTGCACTGCTTCCCCTCTATTCTGCAGCAAGGCTGGTGTGCAGCTTAGATCACTGCATTCAGGTCATTAGGTTTTAATGAAATTTTGTAATTTGTCAACATCAGCAAAGTTTCATTTACTTTAATCATTTGCAATTTTCACTGTTTGCAATTTTCAAAATTGCTCACTCCAATTTACTCTAAATTTGAGTTGAATGTGGAACTTGAGTTTAACCCATAGAGATTAATGTGCTGACTAATAGAATGCTAATAATTTCCTGTATCTTGTGCAGGTGCCCGTGCAGAGAGGGCGCTGGAGACCATTTACGTGAAGAGTGAAGGCAGCGAGGCGTGCCCGCTGGTTAAGGAAGAGGTTGCTGAGTGTGTGAAGGACTCCAAGGTGGGGGTTGAGTGCTGCTTGTCAACGCTTGTGTTCTCTGCTGTTCATCAATGCTTATATTCTCTGCTGTTCATCAACGCTTGTATTCTCTGCTGTTCATCAACGCTTGTATTCTCTGCTGTTCATCAACGCTTATATTCTCTGCTGTTCATCAACGTTTTTATTCTCTGTTTATCAAGGCTTATATTATCTGTTCATCAAAGCTAATATTCTCTGCTTGGCATGGGAAACGACTAGTTGTGTATTTACTACATGCTTTGCGTGCCAACAAATACTCTTTGGCTCTTTTTTGTTGTCAAAATTCTGGGTTGAGCAGACATGGCGTGCTTGTACCTTCCACATACCTGTATCATTTCCATTACTTCCTTCATCTTCATTACTATGCAGATGATATCCTGTCATCTGCATGTTGAAGTTCTCGCTTCATGGAAGTGTATCACTTTTACCATAATTCTCTAGAATATTATCTCTAACACTCTGATCTTCTTAACTGTCTCAGCCAGTGTTTCTACACCATACCATGGTTAGGATTTTTACTCGAGTTCAATTTGGAGAAAAATCAAAATGTGTAGGAGCATAAACGTAAAATTTGTCAATTTTTGGAAATCATTGTGTGAAAATTTTACTGAAGCGTCAAGAGTGAAGAAATGTTGCAGATCAAGCCAAACAAAAACTCTCACAGCTGTAGCCCATGTTGATTTACAAGAATTTTGGACGAAGCTCGGTGCTATAGAGGCAGGTAGCAAACAACCTGACGAGCGCTGTTGAACTTTTTGAGGACCAGAAACGCTCCACACATGTTAGCTGATCAGAATTGAATGGAATATGGCAATAAGAACGAGCTAGGTCTTGGATTTCAATTCAAGTTCCCAGTTCTTTAAGTTGGGATACAGTAAAATAACGCTTTTAAATACCACTCGTTGACCATCATTGCCATCACTGCTACTCCCTTTCCTTGAGAGAACAAAAGGAGTAAGAAATGCACGCTCGAAGGTCGACGTTTCCCATCACGCAACGGCTTAGTTTAAAATGAGTAAGCGATGCTTTTGCATTGGCTGAAATCTCCCCATACAAGTAATGGTCTTTCATTTTTTTTCAATAGGAATATTTTAGTCATAGCATTTTCTTTCTATTTGTATTATGTTTGTACTTCGGACTTTTTAAATGATTCCCCTCAGAGGAATACAACTACAGTATTTTATCTACGAGTATAGGAATTAGCGCTCCCAGAATTAAAATATGAAACCTCGCGCCAAAAATTAGGTAGGCGTTCTTGTTTGTTGAAATAATATAGGATTTTTGTTTTGTTTAGAACCGTTGGATGGTGCATGACTTCTGGGAAGCTCTTTATAAAGGGTTTGTGTGAATTTCCCTGAGGGGATATAGCGACTCTGTAAATGGGAATTGGCGGTCCCAGGGTGAAGATGCGAGGTCCCGAGCTGAAGGTTAGGTAATGCTTCCTCTTGAAGTAGAATAGTTTTTATTGTTGCTTTGTTACTGCCTATCGTTTTTCCGTTCTCTCCCCACAGGAGGGTTCAACTATTATATCTATGGGAATTAACACTTCCAGGGGAAAATGTGAGATTCCGAGCTAGAGATAGGAAGGTCTCATTTAAGCTGAAATAAAATGTGTTTTTTGTTTTGAACCATCTATTTTTGGTTCACTGCTGTCTGTTTTTTCTGCACCTACTACTTTCTTCTTCAACTTCTGTCTTGTTTCATAAACTTCTATCTGAACTTGAATTTTTATTCACCTTTTGCATAGATTCCACGTTCCCTTAAGTCCGTACTAAATGGTGCCTTCCTTCTTCCTCTCTTTGGAACACCTTTGTGGTGATTAAGAGGCTAAAACTGACGTCTAATCGTTTTCGTTAACTGCTGGCTTTTTTACTGCACCTATTACTTCCTTCTTCAAGGTTAATCTTGTTTCGTTTACTAACGTCTATCTTGTTTTAGTGTGCGAGGAATACTGCATGAGAACACTCTTGTGAGTAGATTCTCCGTTGCCTTAATTTCGTACAAAATAGTCCATTCTTTTCCTTTGTGTTGGGAATACATTTTATGTGGTTAGGAAGGCTTAAACTAACTTGAAATCGTATATCTGTTGATGTGAACTAGAAAGATAGTCCTTGCTATTCATAAATTCAAAATTATACACTCGTGCTCAACAGGTTATGATTTTTGTGTTTTGAAGTTTTTTCACTTCTAAATATAATGAAACTCTCACGAAAAGCAGTTTGCGTGCTCTCTGGTAATGGAGAACCGTTCAATTGTTTGTTTATTACTTATATTTTGTGTTACTTTTTACTCTTATTTTCTGTTGAAAGCTCGACTATCTTTGGTAGTCTGACTTGAAAAAAGGTCTAATTTTATGTTTCGCTATTTTCAGGTTGCCTCCCCCCTCAGGGGGAGGCAACTATTGTATCTATGGGAATTAGCGCTCCCAGGGGAAAATGTGTAAGAGCCTGAGCTGAGAGTTAAGTAGGCCTTCTTTTTGTTGAAATAAAATGTTTTTTGCGATGTTGAGGACTACCTTTTTCGGTTCACTGCTGTCCTGTTTTTCGGCACCTACTACTTTCATCTTCAACTTTTATCTTTTTTCATGAACTTCTTTCCCAACACACTGTTTCTATGCCCCCTTCTGCATAGATTAAGCATTCCCTGATATCCATACTAAATGGTGCCTTCCTCTCTTCGATACGCTGTTTTTTTTGAGCGGTTAGGGAGGCTTAAACTAACGTATAATCTAATCTAATCTTTCAGGTTACTTTCTGACAAGAAACTGAGAGCTCAAAACGCTTTAGTTGATTGTTTTTAAGGTATTTTATGTTAACTTTCATATAAATATACTCTTTGACTTGCCCTCAATATTTCTGGCTGACTGCAACCGATTTGCAATTTTTGAGTCCTAAATATTTGCGATGTATGTCACAAGCGTCCATGTTTTTCTGTCTCCTCCATATCTGCAGTAAAAATTTCTTCAAATTCAGCAAAAATCCGAGAAATTTAAAAAAATAACATTGTTTAAATTAACTCGTTGGTCGCGATGTGAGCTGCCAGTGTACATGGAGGGGATTTTAATAATTCTGCTGACCGACCAGTGGTCACAAACTGAATTTACATAAACGTTTCATCAAAACGAAATGCAGGCATGATCTGGTTCATGTTTGCTATTTTCGAAATTGATTACAAAAATTGACTTTAACTTTGTGTTGAATTTTGAACTTCAGTTCATCCCACTGCGGTCGATCAACGTGTTGACTGAAAACTGACTTTATTTGCGGCATATTTAGTCCACATGTTATTCTTCCTCTACTCCAGCTGATACGGTCATAATTTGGTTGCTTCACTTTGAAGATGAACCACTCATTGAAAACTTGAACCAAAACTTTTTGAAAGTCAACGCGTAAGAGTTCTACATCTCAACCCTCAACTGCCCTAATTTTTGAACTCCTATTCCCAATTTCACAACCACTATTGTCACTAAGTTATCACTAATATCGACTTACGCTTATTATACTTACGCTTGCATCAGGTTGTCACTTATGTTGGAATGGAGACGGAACATTAGGGTAACAACTCGGAACATTTAAAAAATTACATTAGGGTGGGTAAAAATTCGACAAGAAATAAATTGTGTTAAACATTTTTAGTGAGTGGGCCATATTTGGCACGTTGGGTAGTTAAGGGCTGTCGTAAGTTTGGATGCTTTTCCATAAACCAATCAAGGAAGTTTGTGAGCTGACTATATTTTATTACTATTCTTTCTGTGTTTCTGCAATCAAGTTTGGGTTTGGAGGCGACTTTAAATTCGGACTAGAACCCTTGTTTCATTGGTGAGCAATGTCACTCTGAATGGACGATCGAAATTGCATCCTATTTTTATTGGGTTGATTTTGGTCTGCTAGCTGCACAGTTCTGCGGGACAAGCCCAGTTTCTAGCAATCGACTTATTGCCGAACTCATTTGACTATTGACAATGACATATTTTTTAGTTAATCATTATGGTTATGAAATAATTGTGTATTTAATTTGTTTTTAGGTCAATTTCCTGAGCGCGTCTCCCATTCCTGACTTGACGAAAGAAGAACACGATCCAGAATCTGACGCTGATTTTGTGGAGGAAAAACCGCACTGCTCTCCGAGCAGCCACACCGTGGTGGCGTCCTGCTCGAGTTCTGCCACTGAGGGACCGAGTGCGACCCTCCAAGGGAATGACCACTCAATGCCTTTTAAACGTGGCTCAAATTCTCCTGGACATCAAGTCAACTCGCTGGATTTCACTACGGAACCTAAGATCAAATGTAAGCTGTGCATTCATTCGTGTGTGACCTCTGAAGATTTGGACCTGCATTTGTTAACCCATCATTCCAAAAGGAAGTTGTACGAGTGCGAGTTCTGCGACTATTCCAATAACGAGAAACGTTACATTAAGCATCATTTGAGTTCAAAACATGGAATAGGAGAACCTTTCAAGTGTAAGTTGTGTGATTATGCATGCACTAAATGGGTGTATTTGAAAAAACATCTGATATCGCAGCATGGAATCGGAGAAGCATTCAAGTGTGATCTGTGCGATTACTCTAGTCTTCGAAAGAACAATGTAGAATCTCATAAAATTGCCAAACATGGTATAGGGGAGCGAGTCAAGTGCGACTTGTGTGATTATTCTAGTACGGGAAGAATGCATTTAAAGTATCATCTACTTGCCAAGCACGACATAGGAGAAAGGTTTCCATGCGAGCTGTGCGATTATTCTGCCGTACGAAAATCGGATTTGAAACGGCATCAATCTGCCAAACACGATATAGGTGAGCCGTTCAGATGCGAAATTTGCGACTACACGACTCCCAAGAGAAGTTATTTAGATACGCATGTTTCAGTTAAACACGGAACTGGAGATTTGATGAAATGCGACTTGTGCGAGTACAGGTCTGCTGAAAAAATCGATTTAAAGCAGCACATGGTCGCTAAGCACGGCATAGCGGAGCTTTTTAAGTGTGAAATCTGCGACTACTCCAATTCTCAGAGAAGTAATTTGAAGCAGCATATGACGGTCGAGCATGGGAAGAGGGACCGATTTAAGTGTGAAGTGTGCGAATATTCGTCGGTAGCCAAGACGTGTTTGAAGCGACACCAGATGACGAAGCACGGGATAGGGGAGCCAGTCAGGTGCGAGAAATGTGAGTACACCAGTTCTATGAAAAAGGACCTTAAACAACACATGCTTTCGAAGCACGGCATTGGGGAACTATTTAGGTGTGACTTGTGTGATTATTCTAGTGCTAGAAAATGTAGTCTGAAACAACACATGGTTTCTAAACACGGGATAGGGGACTCGTTTGAGTGTGAGTTGTGTGGCTATCGTAGTGTTCTAGAAAAGATTTTGGCCCGACACATGAAAGTAAAACACGGCAAAGGTGAACTGTTGAACTGTGATACCTGCGGCTATTCTTGCGCTAGAGTTAGCTATATGAAGCAACACAAGCATGCAAAGCACAGTGGTGGTAGATCATGACTGAACAGAACTTTCTATCCTGGATTTCGAACATTGAATAATACCCCAGTAGGATGCTATAACATAATTTGTTCATTTCTCTGAATTTCTAGGAAGCGTTCCGAGCTACTTTTCTAATTTGTTAGGCTAAGGTGGGTTAACATCCGTCTCTAAAATGCATTGGATGAATATTCCATTATTCAATTTTAGAGTTAAAGACAAATCGTAGACAAGCCCAGGGTTGCCGTAATGGCCACTATGTGGCCAAAATTCTCAAAGTTGACCATTTTAACCAAAGTTTTGGCCGTAAAAGCCACCTAGTACCTGGCATCCTTGGTGAGATTTTGAGTGGTTTTATTGTCATTTTAAACGTTAAATTTGAGCATTCTAGTGATGACAAAAGCTTTTTTTTCAGTCGTAGTGTAGCCTCTCGTTCATGTCCTTAAAAACTGAAAGTTGTACGGGGGTGCAAGTCCCACGACTTTCATAATAAATGTCTAGAATAAGTCAATAAGATATTTTTATGGGATTCTTCTCGTTGGGTAAGTACTCGGAGACCTGAAAATATACATGTGTGGTCTTCACAATTAAAGAAAAATTTGTTGTTTTAGTCATGTCCTGATGGTAGTTAAATTTTGTGGTTGGAATAACCTAACCACGTTTTCTCAGCCTCAATTTTACGGTTAGATTTAGTACATTTTTCATTTGTTTTCGCTGCTACCACGTGCTGTCAAAAACATCGTGCTTCCTTACAGAAAACCATCGTATAGCTATTACAAGCATCGGACATCTCAAGAAGAGATCAAAAGGAAATAATTGAAGTATTGGAAACATTTTTCGGAAGCTTTGTTCTATCTAAAACAGCTGCTCATGGGCAAGATTTGAAGTAAAGAGTCACCGAGCCATTACTGCATGTGAGGCATGCTGTCAAGAGTGCGCGAAATCTGATAAAAGTTGTTGGTTGCTACTGACGCTATCAAAGAGCCTTTTCTTTGCATTGTGGGATTGAAGGAGCTCTTTTGTCTTTATGTTTGAATTTGTTTCGTAGAGATCATCGTCAAGAAAAAGATTAAATACCGACGCAAAATAATAATCCTTGTAATGGACATATTATTTAATAGTGATGAAACTTTATTCAACAAGTTTGGTATGCTTAAGCAGTCAAAATGAGCTTGACGTATTAGTCATTAAGAGGATAGGATAGGTCGAAAAAATTTATTGCCTGGAACTCATTTTCGAAAGCCATGATTTTTGAAATGCCTGGAACTATTCTTGTCACTGTTCAAGATATCATTCTCGCACTGTTCAAGAAATCATTCTCGCTATCTCGAAGATATCATTCTCGTCACTGTTCAAGACATCATTCTCGTCACTGTTCAAGACATCATTCTCGTCACTGTTCAAGATATCATTCTCGTCACTGTTCAAGATATCACTCTCCTCACTGTTCAAGATATCATTCTCCTCACTGTTCAAGATATCATTCTCCTCACTGTTCAAGATATCATTCTCCTCACTGTTCAAGATATCATTCTCCTCACTGTGCGAGATATCATTCTCCTCACTGTGCGAGATATCATTCTCCTCACTGTGCGAGATATCATTCTCCTCACTGTGCGAGATATCATACTCGCACTGTGCGAGATGTCATTCTCGTCACTGTTCGAAATACTTGGTAAAAAATTATCTCGAGGAAACTACCGTGCACCATTTTTTGTGGAGCTGGTTTTTAAATGATTTCAAGATGCTGATCCTCAAATGTGTTTTCTTGACTTCCACACATTTGGCTCCTTCTGGGGAGATGCAACGATTGCTATTTGTGGAAATTAGCGCTCTCTGGGGGTTGTCAGTAGGTCCCGAACTGAAGCTTAGGGAGGCCTTTATTTTGTTGGAGAAAGTTTTTTTTACCATCTCTTCTCGGTTAACTGCTGTCCTGTTTTTCAGCTTTAGAACTTTTTTCTTGTTTTAAATTTTTTTTATTAAATTACATCAAAATTTATCGTTTGTATGCGGTGGCGATTTTTGTTGGAAGACACTTTGAACATAGATTCTGCATTCCCTCGACTCCATACTAAAAGGTGCTTTCCTTTTTCCTCTCTTTGGAACATCTCCCTTCCCCCTTGTTGAAATAACTCTTCCAAACACATTTAGTTTTGTAGTGCTTCACGTTAAAGAATTGCTCACAAATTGGGAACACGTCTAAGCAGACGCTTTTATTTTTAGTTTCAAAATCTAGAGATGAATGACGGATGTTTTGCTCTAATTAAGTCAGTATTCTATACAAAATATTTTCATTTCTGAAATGCCTTATTATTAATGCAATCACTGTTACTCAGATCGAGCCGATGCATGTTCCGTATTCGTGGGTCTAGTGAGGGAATGAGAAGAGACACCGAGCTGGAAGTGCTTTCATTGAGCGTTTTTATCCACTTGGCCATGATGTCTAGAAAGAAGAAAGAATAATAAGAAAAACCATCTATTTACAAAAAAGTTATTACGTGAGATGCACAATGCATTGGATTTTAAAATTTTCTTAATATAATGGTTATTTGACAGACAACCATACGAGGCGTACTAAAGCCATGTTGGGGGCCAATTATGTTATTGAGAGAAACAGTCGAAACACTACATAAGTATTGTTATACTTCGAAGCCTGTGAAAATGTCAGCGCTCTTAAAAAAAAAAAAAAACATCGGCATCTACGGATGCTTATTTCCAATTGAAGCATGATACATATCACCTTTTACATTGGTTTTTCAAATGCCTTATAACTAACACCAGGACGCCATGACGCTTTCCCCCGGTCGAAGACCGGAACCCATTTCAGACACCTGGGTCGAGTGGAAGTGGGTCGAGTGTGAACTTAAGGCTTAATATTGAAACAAAAACCCCTCAGGGGGATACAACTGTTGTATCACTGGGAATTAGCGCTCCCAGGAGGACTATGTGAGGGCCGGAGCTAAGGGTTAGGTAGGCTTACTTTTTATCGAAATAAAATAGGTTTTTGTTCTGTTATGGACCATCTTTTTTTGGTTCACTGCTGTCCTGTTTTTCAGCTCCTACTTTCTTTTTCAATTTTTTTTTTGTTTCATGAACTTCTTTCTTTGCTTACTGTTTCTGTGCACCTTGTGCATAGAATCCTCGTTCCCTCTACTCCGTACTAAATGGTACCTTCCTCCTTCCTCTCTTGGAACATCTTTGTCGTGGTTAAGGGAGGCTAATACAAGACTCTCTTATATAATAATAATGATTGAAACAAAAATAGTGATGTGCCGCTCCACGTTTCCTGACTCCTTGCATCAGTAAACACGACTTCGAATATCAGGTTCCTTTCATGTGTTGATTTTTAGTAAAATGTTTTATTTAATTCCATTAATCTGTCCACTTTTAAATGAGTTTGTTACTTTGAAATTTCGGAATTATAATTTACGGATGTGTAATTTTCGCGGTATGAAGTTAGATTGAATCCGTTCATATGTGTACATGATAAAGCATTGTCGTTAAATTATAGTATGATAGGTGGGGCGCTACTACTTGAGGAAATGCACGTGTGGTGCTGGAAACGTGAATTGAAGAGCTACAAAATAGATTGAAAAAGGTGTGTGAATTTGACGTTGATGTGAAGATCCGGCCACTTGGTGAAAAAAAAACAATGAACTACGCGGTCCAGTATAAATTCATGTTTTGCCTCGTGCAGCTATCCAGCACAGATACTCTGTAAGTTATAGAAAAAGTAATCATTTCTTGACGTTCTTATTTTGTCTTTTTCTCGTACTTTGAATTAAGGTTTCTTATCAACTAGGGTACACGACCCGTCAAAAATATTTTGCTTAAATAAATATTGCGGATGAGGATGACAAACATGTACTGTACATCCATCCTAATATTACTCGCGATCGAATGTTCTTGTGCGCTGGTGAAATTCGTCTCTCAGATGCAGTCATTGCGCATCCTTACGAGTGTCACAGACACGGCACCAACCAAGCGATCAACAACTGTATTTTCATTTATTACTCACTGAGAAGCTTCTGAAAGCATTGTTGTATTGTTTGTATTACGATGAGCTGCAGTTTCTTGACAATAGATTCAATTTTGAGGCAATAATTTTGACTTATAAACATAGGTGAGCAGATGCCAGGTTTTTATACCATTTTAGTGATATCTAGGAGACTAACCAAGCAAACCGATTCCCTCTGTAATAATATAGGAGATATTACGCACAAAAATTATATTGATTTGTACACTTTTTGATACACCTGGCGTTTTATTATAGTGTTGATTTGAAAATAAGCCATTATTAACGCGTGGATTATATATAGCGCTAAAACGTCACTTCATATCCTAGTATTTCTCAATTCTCATGGGAAATAAATAAGTTCAGGTTCATAATTTATTGTGTATTACGAATGAGATCAAGTGCACAATTTATTGTACAAGGTGTTTTTTTTAAATACGAGATCCGAAAATTTTTTCAACCTTTGAAACAATGACGGATTTTTGAAAACAAAACGGCAATAAGATCTTGAGATTTACATCTTTTATTTGGACTAATTTTTGAAGATTTCATTCGCTGGGCTGAGACAATGTTCCTCCCATTAGAGAAGTATGCAGTGCGCTATTGAAGCTAATTGATCCTTTGTCCAGTTCGTCATCTTGGTGGCAGTTTCAAAGCAGGAGGATCAATTTTACTGTGTCCTCTGATTCTTATTTAGACTGTTGTATTATAAATACGTAAGTACCAAATACAAGATACAAATATCAGGATGCTACTGCTGCATTCTTTCCAAAAATCCGTTCATTGTATCAAAAGTTATTAAAGATTTTTCGAGTCCCGCATTTAAAAAACGCCCTGTATATTTATTACGGATGAGAATTTCAATGTGCATCTTCGGTATCATAAAGGGATTTCAAGCGCTCAAGCGGACTTGTTATTTACATCAACAAGAAAAGAAAAGGCATGGAAACTGGAAAAAAAAGTGAAGCGAGCACAGATGGCCAAATTTCAAAGGCGCATAGCTGAGGCGCTTGACAGTTGCACTCAAGGGGGGTTAGTACCAGGAGCATAAGACAGACACACCTAACTAACTTAACACGTTAACTGCGATGGGTTAAACTGAAATTCAATATTCAATTCAAAAGTCAATTTTGTTAATCAACTTTGAAAATAACAAACATTAACTGGATTGGGCCTTCATTTAGTTTTCTTCAAGTATTAATAAACAATGAGTTAGTGCCTAGGTGGGTCAGCAACACTATGAAATCACCTAAGTGACAACCGGTGAGCCACTTCGCAGTAAATGTGTTAAGCCTATCGTAATGATCCCCCGAGGAGTGCAACACGTTAGGCTTGGCTAAAGTCTTGACATGTTTTCCGCGTATGGGCCCTATGTGTACCAATAACTCAATTGCTCATTTACGTAATGGTATAAATGAATGAAAATTCATCCGTTTATGCGAAATTTAAATAATAATAATAAACTCAGTTAACGACAACTTCGGTCAGGGACTATTTAGTTGTCGCTTTGGTAGCTTACCAAAGTTACTTTCGTTTCGATACAATCGCGATTTCATATAGATATCAGTACGAGTTACTTAAGCCTGTGAGCTCAATAATGCACATCACATCGCATTAAGGGTTACAAACTTCCGGAGACACCCATCCCAGCTCCCCCTTCTAACCATAGCTATAAATAGATCTGTTTTGTGTATTCAGAAATACCATCATTATAAGAAACCGGGTTACAGTCCTCACCGATAATTGGTTTAGATGAACATTCACAAACACTAGAGACTTGATCCGTGCACTCAGATTACTTTGATGCATACAATGTTC
>JACJUY010009063.1:7719-29836 GCA_014220935.1 Platorchestia sp. MABIK | reverse complement strand
GATTTTTAAATCAGCTGTCTTTGCTATCATTTTTATTTTGAAACTTGCACGAGTGCTCCAACCTAACTTAATCCACATGTTCATTGTTCTGAGCAACAGAACAAGCGAACAAAAAATTTTTTTTTTATCTTCCGTCCAAATAACGATAATATTTATATAATTTTTTGTGAGTTAGGTAATTCGAAAAAAATTATAGCAGTAACTTTATCTCATTCTACACACAACTCACCAGTAACAGTTGGTGAAAATGTCTTATTTTAATGAAATACTGACAAATTTAACCATGTGTGCGTAACCCTAAACCTAATCTGTTTTTTTATGATTCATTGACCTGCGTCTCCGAACTTCATTTTATCCACTTCATTTTGTTCAACATCATCACTTGATTCTTCAGCCATAAATGCGAAGATTGAACAGATATAATCAGCACATGCGAAGAGGAGATAAAGGAGACCAAGTAAAAAGGTGGAACACGAATGTCTTCGGAAGTCAAACTTCACACACGATAACATTCAAAACTCCAACTTTGATGACACGAACTGAGTGACATTTGTTATTCGCCGCACAACTTTTTCTTGTCATAGGACAAAATGAAGTCGTTTTGGTCTCTGTTGCCTTTCTATACTTTTATTTCATGAACAAATCAAGCTTGTTTTTCTTACGTGCCTTTCTGAACTGAACAACAAAATGGCGATACAATGGACTCGTTGTATCCTGTTCAATAGTATGGTGCTATTTATTTTATCTTTTTTTTAATCGCTAGAAGCTTGAGTTGAACTCAATGTTTATGTTTTAATCCTCGTAATGACTTAAAATTGTTCGTAATCCCTACATTAGTGTTTAATATGTTCGGAAAATAAATAAACCCACTTATTTATTTTTCAAAATTCATTCCCAAGTTCAGAAAATCAAGAAACGAATTATAAGATTGAGCCGAGTATCATTTAAACAAGCACATGACTTTTTCCCTTGCCTGTGCTCTAACAATGATACTTTCACCGAAATTTTCCGCTTCTTGTCCTTATTGGGAGTATGTTCCTGTTGACGCGATAATTTGGAGGCTCTCAGCTTCTAACCGCAAAATTAGCTACGCGTTACAGGGGTCTGCTATTGGTTTAGTTTTTTGTTTGGCTGGCAAAATCTTTCATTTCTTACTTCTCTTTTTCACTGCTTCTGAAAGCCGGCTTGCCGTGCAACCAACCATCTGGTTAAGAGTTTTTGCCGTTCGCTCATTTTTCTTATTGAACCTTCCTGTATCATCGACGTTCACCTTCGTCTAAAAATGGCGCATTACGTCAGCCAAGACACCCGATTTTCTCCAATTCATAATGCCACTTGAACTTAAACTTCACTAAGTTTCTCTGGGATTATCACACGACTAATCGGAAGCGGTAATTAAAACTTGAATAAATGAAAATATAAATGACCTAGCTCCACTACACCGGCAGCCTGTGCCCCGCACTTAAGCTGTCAGCCGCCAGGTAGCCTAATGAGCAGGATCAAAGGGCGCTTCTTCAGCAGCAAATTGCACTCATGCGCGAGTTCACTTTGCAGGAGGTCTCTAAGTCACAGCGTTAAGCAATGCTCGCCCTGTAAATCTGGCGCAGCGAAATGGCCAATTTGAGCATTCAAATATGAGCTCAGTGTTAGACAATCTTTGCGGCGAGTGGTTGCGTAATCAAGGCACAACTTGATGGAGAGTTATGAATTAAGCAGGCACAAGATGATGTGAAAGCGCAATCACACGACTCGGTACACGTGTCAGAGCTGTTGCATGGGAAACTCGTTGTACTTCAGTGAGAACGTACGCTTGTAGATGCTCGTCGATGGAGAGATTGTGACACCGACTGAAAATTTGCCTCAGATTTGACCAAGCAAGCTTTATTTGAATTTATCCAATGCACATCGTGAGGATGGCAGAGCACACAAAAGTTCCAAATTGAATTTAAGTGTAATGTTTTCACAAGTCGTTCTTACTTATTTACAGAGTCTTAATCATTAAAGACGTCCCGACTGCATACCTGCACGAAATGTTGTAGTTCAACTGACGATGTAAAACATGAACGTGCTTGCCTTTACAAAAATGAAAAAATGACCCGTGAAATGTTACTGAAATTGAAGTGTCCAAAAATTTTATTAAGTATCCTAAAAATTAATGGGAATAATTTTTTTAACACTTCATTCACTTAATCCCTGCCATGGAAGACCTATAAGAAATTTGTCATCAGCCAATAATTGTCCCTCAACGTGCCCCGCTCACAGAGCGCTGCGCCGCGCAGTGATGCACTCCAGAAATTTCGCTGCGGGATTGTCGGACTGGCAAAATCTTAAAAATCTGACAAAACCTTAAATTCTGGCAAAATCTTAAATTCTTGACTTTTTCAAATCAAATTCGACCGTTGAGACCGCCTAGCAATTGGCAGTCTTGCAGGCTCATCGGATCCTGGTGCTATTGGTGAGTTTTAATTTTCAAAAATTGAATAATTTAGCCAATCGAACAACCCCGCAATAGTGGTGCACTAGTGCCGCCCTTGCACAGGTTCCTGCACAACGCTGTCAATTAGAAATTAATGCTGAATTTTCACATGTAGCCCTCCGTAAAAAAGATCTAAATAGTTGATAGAACGAATTAAGAGAAAAAATGAATACATTTGTTAGGTATCTTCAGTTATGGGATTAATGCCTAATTGGACCACCCATTTACACAATATTAGATGCTCCTCTAATTTACACCATGTGGTAAATAATAATCTATTAAAATCTAGTTTTAATCACCGTAATGGGAGAGAATGTAGCTGATACTCTACACACAGTAGTCGTTGAAAATTCATTTCGGGATTTGGCATGTCAGGAGCTGTCGCGAGATATAATTTTGCTAAAAGATTAATATTTAAAAAAAAAATCCGCTAAGGAAAATCCCGGAGATCTGCTGAGCAAAAGCTGAAAGTAGTTTGCAGAAGAGCACTCCGTTACACACGGCTGCGTTAATTTCGCAGTATTCGCTCTGGTTCACGTGAAAGGCAAAATTACAACTTCTGTCATAGCGGAAATGGTGAGAAATGAACGTGACAGGAAGGGGCACTTCCCTATCTCCAGATAGCGCAGCTCGTCCGAATCGTGACACCGAACTTTCACAGGGTGTGCACGAGGGGCGTGGAGCACAGAGAAGACCGTTGGACTTTCTCTGTTAGAACAGACTTGTGAAAAGTTGCGCAAGCTTTCTTTTTCGTTCACACAGCGTGCATTGCAAAAAGATATGAAACCAGCTTTTCAACTTAACGACGGGTGGATATTATCTACATCAATTCAGCATGGCTGACGAACACACTTTCCCTCAAAATACCGATTTCCCGTTCCAGGCAAATTCATTTTTGGGTCGATGAAAATATGCTCTCAATCATTGTCGAGAGCAAGTAACGTCTTTAAAACCGAGCAAAACCTTGTAGCTGCCAGCTCTGAGGCGTGTTTGAGGACAAATTGAGTAGTTGACGTGTTGTATGGGTGTCGGTTACCCTGCAGGTACAAGCTTTGATTTCACAAAAAACGCCCGTGTCCAGTTCTCAAAATCAACCCAAACAATGGAGAAAAGGGAAATGCTTTCGAAGCGAACAAATTACCCAATGTTTAAATCATCGTTTCAAGTGGACCGTGACTTGACACCCTAATTACTGCGTTACATAATATTTCATGAAGGGAACGTGAAATTGCTATTTTTGTACGGTCATGTAATGAAGCACCGTCTCAACATCGCATGATCTCCGCCCATTACTTCCCTCTTACGAAACGAGGACACGCACAAAGTCAGTTTTAGAACGTCTTTGGCTGCAGAAATCAATCAACCGTCTGTTCGACATGTTATTCTCACTGATCAAACGCCATTGCTGAAGAAAGAGTGAAAAAGACTGTGTCAGTACTGCAAAAACTAAAGAGTTTTCACGGCATTTTCTTTCCTCACGACACAATGATATAATCTCAGTAAAAATTGGATGATAGAATTTTCGGGTGCGAAAAAAGCGGAAAATATCAGAGAACGGAATCCAGAGAAGATGCAATCAACCAGCTATTTCAGCACCGATTCTCGCGCAATACTTGACGTAAGCACTGAGTCTTTAATCCTTTCCTTCCCACGACCTCGTTCCCAAATCCTCGGCGAGAGTCCCTTCGGACAGCTTTATCACGATCATTTTTATCTCAATCGTGATATCGAGAGCTGCCTTGTGTTCGCTGCTAACACAACCGAACTAATTTTGAAAAGTCAAGCATAAAGATACTTTGAACAATCGTCAGAAAAGTGTTAGAAAGTTCAGTTGGGATACTACATGTGCAATCATTGAGTTCATAGTTTCGTTTTTCATCAACAGTATCGCGTAGGAAGCTGGAGTGTCCAAATGGCTTTGAGAGTTGCACTTATATACTACAGCTAATCGATATGGCGGGCAAATGTATTCCGCAAAACGACATTCAACGCCCAGAAAAAATGAGCTAAATTTAAAACATCTAGTTAATTCACTCTCAGTTTGATTTGGTGCGTAAAGAGATGGAAAGTAGGACAAAGTATGCGATGGACGCATCGTCTGGGTTAACAGGATGATCTTGAGGGCAGAGATTCCAGATAGGTCTTTGACAATAACCCAAATTGATAACTTGGACAAAAAAGACCAAGTGGAAAATCTGAATACAAGTCGTTTCAAGTCATGAGCAGAGCAGGTTGGTTGCCTGCACGCAATGCTGGACACTGGCTCGGTTTCTGCTGAGCTCAATCCCGCCGTCAGAGAATGAAGCTATTTTCCAGTCGAGGTGAGTGCTACAATTTTTTCTAATGAGAGTTTTCAGCTCCTCTTCACACTTGTTAAAAAATGGTCAACATTGAACAAAACAAAATCATGCTATATTTGTCGTTAATAAAGAAAACATTCAAAATGTCGGCGGTGCTATTAACGCTGCAAGCAAGAAAATGAAAGTTCTAATTGTCTTCTTTCTGTTCCTTGGATTCAAATGTAAGCTGAGAATTGAAAAAAGCGCTAAATCCACGCGCTCTCAGAAAATTACAATGATTATCTCAAAGCTCAAATTCGAATACACTGGACTATTCTGCAACCCATGACAAAATAGTCAAGAAATATTTTCTTATGGTTCATCTTCAGTATTGCGTAGCTTTCTAAATCACTCAATGCTTCAAAGTATTCTTGTCTCAAAAGTGAGCGTAAGAAACTTGAAGAACATTCAGAGCACCGGATGGCAAACAAGCATTATCTGTTAGTTCCTTACTAAATGAAGAGTCATTTCAGTTATGTTATGTTATGCACAATCTCATTAATGCAAAACGATCAGAAGTTATTTTATTCGAGGGAGCACAAAGAGACAAAAATGGTGCGCCAAAAGGAGCAGCAAACGTGCGCTCGTAAACAGCGTCAGCACAGGAGAGTGCATGGGAGCGCCATCCATCACTGGGGTCGTGAGCAGGACGGTGCCCTGCTTCTCTCCTCCGGTCACACGCCGGCAAACTTGCACCGTCTGCGACAAAAATATCTCGTTCATTTGTTCTTGTCAACGCGCTGTCCTGGTCATGCCCGGTGCTGAGCTCAGGTCATTTTTCAGTTTTTATGATATAGTTAAATAAATCTCGGTTAAATTCATGCTCAAGTTGGACTTAAGTTTTAAGTTTTATGTTGTTGCTGTGCAGTATTTTCTCGTGTAGGGATGGAGGGAGACACACTCGGGTTGTTCAGCAATAAGACCTTGTCATAAATTGCTCATATAATCAGGATAGAAAGTATATGACGGCTAAAATCACTCAGTTGTGACAGCCGGAGCTAAACCAGGGATAAAATAAATTCCAATTAGGATGCTTCTCGAACTCATTAAAGCTGGAACCTCGTATTCCTCAACTAAGCAGCCTAGATCTTCCATGCCCGTGTGTTGAATAACACGATATTCCATATATGACGCTAAAAATTGAACAGAACTACTGTGTGGATACAAGTCTTCAGAGAGCAGAAATGCTATTGAAACAAGTGGTGCAAAAGCACATTGGTTAAAATGGAAAGATGCACATTTTTGCACGAAAGTCAACGTGAACAGGACAGCAGAATGGAGACCATGGCAGAAGCGTCAGGAGCAACTGAAGGGAAACGACTTTGGCTGCTACTGCATCCAGGTGTGCGTACTACTCTCTACTGAGGCAATGTGATAATTGTAGAATATAAAGAGCTTTTAAAAACGAAAATGTACAACTTCTCAACATTATTTTAATGTAAGTGGCTACTGATATTTTAGGAATTCCTTATGTCAACTTTATTCATGCCGCTGTGTGAGACCACCACTAGATATTTCAGAATTTGAGTACAAACTTCCTACAATTTGGAGGGACAAATGTTGAGATCCTCAAGCAAAGTTTCATCGTGTGCTTTTTTAGATGTGTAAAGGTTGTTTTTATCTTGTTCGTGCTTCCATTCTGAGAGTATCAGGTTCTTAATGGGTAATTAAAGGTAGTATTTCTCTTTTCCAATTTTTCGACCTTGCGGAACTGTTCCAGTTCAACCCGTGTTAAAATACGAACGTAATCACTTATCATCTTCATTAAAAAACACTCAATTGCTTAAATTCTAAATCTGCCAATCTCTAAAGGCAACGTTTCGATGTTACAAACATCATCTTTAGGCTGTAAAATACTAAAGAAGCGCTTAGTCACATAGGTAAAAACTATGTCAATGCAATACTTAGACTAAATCAGACTGGGTAAAACAAAATTACAGGTAATCACATTGCGAAAAGACTACATCGGACTAACTTTGTACAAGATTGAACTACCGCTGACTAGTTGTTGCATACCAGATATTCACATGTTAACGGCACCAGAGATGGAGGCAAAATGGACGAACGGAGGTTACAAACGTCTAAGCCACAGTCCTACTGAACAACTTTAAAACAAAAAAAACATATCTCGTAACACTTCGGAGGTTGTCTTTAGGTCTGTTTTTGTAGGTAGAAAATATTTTAAGTCTGGAAATTTTGAGCCCTCTCCTGCGGGTGATGTACAAAACAAAAATTAAAATTTACCATTGCTTAACGTTTATGGTGTCTTCTCTCGAGGCTCTGAGCCCACTAACAATTTCGGAGACGAAATGTATTCATGATTTAACCTATTACAGATGTTTCCTATTTTTATAGCACTTTGACGGATAAAATCTCTGACCAATATGAACTTTTTATTTCAAAATAAAATTGTCGTTCATTTTTAACCTGCTTGTGACATTGTTATTTCTGATATTTTTACAATCCTTGTTTAACCACCAACACTACTACAAGATCCATTCAGACACCACTGAACAAATGAAACAACCTTCTTTTTTCTTGCTAGAAAAATTACATCGTTGTTAAGGCCTCACTTATTCAACTCTTAAGCAGTTACTCTGCAGCTTGATGCGTACTGCCCTTAGTGTTGCATTATTTCAGCTTTCTTTGAAAACATTTTCAACACACATAATTTTCTCTGAATGTTAATCTTGCTTTATAATCTCCTTCATCAAACACATATCTGTATTAGTTAGCGAGTAATATATTAGACCGATTGCCATTAACGTGGACCGAAACAATCGCTCAACAAAACAAAAGTGCACGCAATGGGATGTACCACTCATGCAGGATTGATTGATGTAAGGAGGCAGTTAATACCCCAAGTCCTGCACGTGACCGTAGTTCAACCCACACTTTGAATGGATTGACTTACAACTGGTCTGAATGAAACCCATGTCTTGTTATACTCCACTGGCAGGTCCACCTGCACCATGGACGCAGAAACAAAAGTTACCACGTACTACATCAGAGGTCATAAAGAACACACAAATGCAGGCAGCTGTGCAAGTTTAGCCTCAACCCCCACATGCAGCCGGAGAAGTTTCATCCGAACAAGCACTTCGTCTCACGACATTCAATATGAGTATGACTGTTCAGCGCCATATAAGAGGAAGAGAGCCCCTTTTTCTTCACGCAGCTCAACGACTCCCTACTTAAGAACGCTAATAAAAAATCAAGTCACGAAGCTTTCCTGCAAATGTTTTGTACTGGCATTGACGGAGGCGTTCAAGAACAATTCTCACGAACACCGCAGTATCCCTGACCTTCCGTTTATTGAGCACACGTAATTGAATTGACTCTTCATTTTCAATGTACTCTGATATTTTCATCAGCTCTGCAAATGGCACGTCTGCGTCAAAGGCCAAATGAATGCTTCATCTCATGTCCTTTTCCATTAAGCACGATGTGATTTATCGTCGGTTAATAAAGTGAAACATATTTCTTTTGAATTACAAAATCTTTTTACGATGGCCATCACACGCGCGCGCTTCAGCGATATAATTTTATGATTTCAAATTATATTTTTTAATTAAATCGCGTTATAAGAGGGGCTAACTTCTGGATAGATAAACACAGCACAGCTGACGTACTTTGATCCTCTTGAGCCTGTTTTTTTCCCCTTAGGCCCCATTTTTGAAAGGTTGGGTTCATCAAATGTCCAAACTTCTGCTCGAGACACAGCCATTTAATTTATTAAAATTCATGGGTTTTTAATGAATTTTGTATCGAGAAGTCATTTTCATTCAAAATATTTGTCCCAGAAATGCAGAATTCCTTTGTCTATTTTCAAACATTCCTTCTCGTGAATGCATGCATATCATGCGCGAATGTCTAGTTAAATTTACAGTAACATTGAATAATTAACTATCCAATGATGAGCATGGGCCGGATACTTTTTATGATATACATCAAACGTAAAAAATCGATCACAAGGAAAGGGGCAAGAAAAGAAGCAAAACATGAAATCATAAGTAGGCTAATAAACAGTAAGAAAATTAACGTGCAGGCGGTAGAGATTGAAAACAGTTAGCCCAAAAAAACAATGTAATCCTATTCCAAATAGCACACAAATTATGGAGTATTATCTAAGAAATGCATTGCCTATAGCTAATGAAAATTTTACGAGTGGCTATTGCTGTAAAATTTTACTGTTACAATTCTGACTCTTGAAAAATTTTGCTGGAATAAAAGGGTAGTGATATCTTTTTAAAATCATTCTAGCAGCTATTTGCAACGAGAAGAGACAGAGCTAGTACTAGTTTGCAAGAAAAAATATCCGTTTGTGTACAAATAATTTACGAATACCAGTGGAGTTCAGCTATAAGCAGTTCAAAAATTTACGAGGCCTGTTCATTTTTCAATAACAGGCCAACGAAATAACTTAAGTGATTAGTATGTTCTTCGCAATCACTAATTGCCATGTGGTAAACGCTGGTTCTTTCCTCCTTAGTAAATGTATCGGGTTTGAGCTTCAGATGTAGTCCAGGTCTTTAGAAAATTTGTCACTATCCGAAACAATTTGTAGTAGTCGTAATTGGTGGATGTCACTCGGTGTGAGGTCTCGCATGATTTAAGGGATAGATGCAGAAAAATTCTCACCTAAATCGAATATTTTTGCGATCGTTTTTCTTCGATTTTTTTTCGTTATGATTGCGGAACGCACCGTGTCCCTGGTAGGATTAAGGCATCGCTCTCTACTGCGACTTCGGGCACGCGTTGTTGCTACTGATAATGTTAAGTTGCACGTAGTGTCTCATGGCTGCCGTAAGCCTCGACACCGATCTCATTGATGTGATACTAATGCAGCAAACACGTTATACATTAATAACACTGATGCGATCTAAATACATACTGTACACGTTATACTGTTTTGAAGATAAATCTAGGTCGGAATCAAATTAAATACCACACATCAATTACCTGGTAATGGATTTTCAAAACGGGTGGTTTGCGGTGAGGATTAATACACTGAAAGTTTGAAATGTGTCATCCTATTTTGCATTAAAGAACTGACAGTTTTCGTAAATCCACCTAAACAAATAAAGAGGCACTTAAGTTTAAGTTATGCTCAGATGTTATGTTCTCTCAAAAATATACCTCAATTCCGGAAAACTAATATAATGAAAAATAATAGAACGCCGAACAAAAATCTCGAATATCATACGGAATAAGAGGGGCATAACACCACAATAGTGAGAGGCAACGTAAACGAGAAATAAGAACGGAGAAAAATAAGCATTTTATCTAGCTCAAAGTCTCAAATTTGAAGAAAATTTTTCATACAAAACACTCATCACGTAAGTCCAGCAGTGTGAAGTTCTTTGACCAAAAAAACAAATTTTAAATAAAAGAAGGCCGATGTGGCCACTGCGGCCCGCCGTGCCTACAGCTCTCGGGGGCAGGCGCCCATCATTCTCGCTCACCTCAACTCCAACTTCCCTCACCGAGCTATACAAGCAAATCCTGTAGAGTGGGGGTTCTTAACCTTGTTAGAGGTACTGAACCCCTTGTTAGAGGTACTGAACCCCTTGTTAGAGGTACTGAACCCCACAAGTTCTAAACATGCATTCATCGAACCCTTCGTAGTTGGAAAAATTAAATGTGCATGTTTTTCTTCAAATTCAAAACATATGTACATATAATTATCTACTGTATTAGTGCACAAACTGTGTCATGCAAAGCCCAGAGGTTCAATCGAACTCAGGTTAAGAACCACTGCTGTAGAGCTGTCCCGTGTAGCTGAGGCTAATTCTGCATAAATCCCACATAGACCTACGTCTCTGCTGCAGTGCAGTCTGAAGAAGTTTTCCTTATTTAATTCAGAGAAATTTACTTAATCAAATAACACATGCATTTGCAAATCCTTACTTCACAACCGCTCGATATATCCAGTTTCACTCCAGAGATAGCTCTCCCCGACCAAAATGTGCAAGATAGGGAGAGCGTAATTTCTCGCCAAATCAGATTAGCGACGCTCGTGCAACTTTCCGTCCCGACACAAAACACGTAAACCTCGCACGCTCGTACGCCCTTCGTAACCAAATCTGTCTCCCATCTTTTCCATCGATTATGTAGCAGAAAATTTTGCTTTAAAAAATCAAGCCATGGAAATGAAACGAAAAGAATAGTTTTTTTCGTCACGGTCCTCCAACGTCGCCCTAACGAGCCACTTCGTCACGCTCTGAGACGGACAGACACACTTTCAGACGCTCAGTTCAGCCGGTGTGCAACCTTGAAGAAAGCCGTTCATAAAATTTACGCGACAACACTAACAAACGGAACAAACCAATGATTATTCATCTCTTTCTGGTTTCCGTAGCTCGAACAAGCCGTTCATAAAATTCACGCGACAATGATTATTTCTTTCCATCTGGTTTCCGTAGCTCGAACAAGCCGTTCATAAAATACCCGTGAATACACTGACAAACGATATAAACCGATGAACAATTTTTGCCGTCTGGTTTCCGTAACCTTGGAGAAAGTAGTTAATTAAAGCTCAGTAAATTCACCAATGAAAGGGATAAGCTATTGGATATATTTTGTTTCTAGTTTCCAAAGCTTTATAGAAGCTGTTCATAAAATTCACGCAAATTCCCTAGCAAATAATACGAACCATTGTTATTTTTCTCCTAAGGCGGTCGCAGCCTTGACAAGAGTCGTTCATAAAATTCACGAAAATCCACTAACAAGTGGTATGAACCAGTAAAAGTTTCCTTCCCTCTAGTTGGCAGAAGTAAAGAGCCAGCGACTCACAACACTACGCTTCTGTTCTTGCAAATGTGCACTTGACATCGCTCTGCAGTTTTCAGTTCACAGAACAGCGAGAAATTCTAATTCTTGTACTCATGTCATCATGAGCTCACGCACTCAAAAAAACATCTTAAATCAAGCGTCTGAACATCCCTGACTGCATCGCCCTGGCTTTCGTAACTCTTTGCATGCAAACGATCTATAAAACACCCAATATTTTCCGCGCGGTCTTGAACCTTGCGGAGAAATAGTGACTCGACAGCCCTTTTCTCACAGGGGATGTCTGTCCTAAATATTTTAAATATTTGGAACTCCATACATTACTTTCACTCCTTGTTAGCGCCACTCTCATTTTTGGCGAGCGAGTTCAAGGTTTATGTAGAAATACTCATATGTTACGGGGAAAACGTGATCCTTACATCACCGACGTCAGGAGCAAGAGAATACCAGGACAAGCGTGCATTTCCTTCCTCACTTTCACAAATCCATTCTGTTGATTTTACCGATTGCATAAGAGATACACTGCGTTGACTCCTTCACAGTGGGGCTTCTGACGGTTATTATTAACTTGTAATTGAGAGATGGGAGGAGAGAACCTTTAGAAATGAACCAAAGAATGCATCTCGTGAACTGTCAAGGCTGCGGAACCCCTTGACTGATTCCCTCCCACACGTTGCGAAAACGCACTGGTCTGACGCTGCTGCTAATTGCATGTTACAGGGAAAATCGTTTCTTTAAAACTGCTCTTCGTTCAAATGAAGGTCGGGTAGGCTTGCACTCATTTTAGACTGAACAGTAATGCATCCAGTTCCAAACTTTGGAATTTAACATTGTAAGACATCAATGTAAATTATTGCATTGTATTTTTGTATTGCTTCCTTGCAAAAATCATTCAAAAGTCAATGCAATATTTCATATTTTTAAATGAGTCAGTTTTGATCAAAGGAATACTCATCGTGGAGTCACTTTCGTCGTTAAAACTTTTTTGTGCGATTATCTTTTACTGCAATGATATCCTGCAAATAACGACTTCGCATGCTACACTAGTGTTGCCTGACGGAACGTGAACTTAAATATCGTGTTGAGCAGTGAAGGAAATGGTGAGAAAATTTTTTGTTCTCAGCGCATTAAGAAAACGATGTGCTCTTCCCTCGCTCAATCAAAAGAGCTCGACAGCTCAGTAACATTTTCATGACGGAAAAGTCTGCTGAACTGCATGCATTTTGACTTCATTGCAGTTTTTATATTTTTTCATTTTACATGAAGTTATTCACTGTAAAACATTTGATTTTACAGTGAAATATCTATCTGTCTTGTGTTCTCGTTTTAACATAAACCGAGCCTTATGACCGACACGTTGACAGATGCGTCTGCTAAACTCGTGTGAAGTTTTCGCCTACTCTTCGAGAGGATGCTGACCCATTGAGTTCGGATTACTTTGTTTAAAATATGTAGGTTAAAATTTTTTTTTAAATATCAGAAAATTATTGAATGGGCATATTTTACAGAAAAACTGATTTAAAAATTTGGGGACGAAGGTGAAGTATCGTCACAAAATGAATATTTCATTTCATATGATACAATTCTTCAAAGTCACTTTGGGAAGTGTTGGATTCGAAATTCTGATTCTCCTTGGAACTTTCTTGAGTTCTGATTGTCCTAGAAATTTTTTTGAGTTATCAGTGACCAACTATTAAAATTCTGACTTATTCATGCAAGAAAACGTCATTTATAGAACGGACCTTGGGGCTATACGTAAAGATTAGTAACTACGAATGAGTGTAACTACCACTTTTCGCATCTACGCCTACTCTGACGCCTGTGAGTGATTGAAATTTGACGGTATGCCACTTGAGTAGGTCACTTGGTCCTTTCCTGCAGTCATTTTCTATTTTATAATACAAAAACTTAATCTTTTACTTAATAACGATGGTTTAAACATTTTTAAACACCATCATTGCTTAAAATTTTCCTTTTAAACTTCGTTAAAAATTAACTGATATTTTTTTAATTTCTTTTTACCGCTAACGCAGACTCCTAGTTTCGCTAATTTGTTCGATGCAAAAGAGTGGGGCGGTTTGAGTGTATATTTCTCAGAAGCGCTTCGCCTCAGCAGCTTCCTCCTGGCAGACGTCAACTTCATGTACCTTCACCCTGCACTCACCGTGACACGAGGGACTGTTCCGACTTAGGTTGGCAAAATTCCTTCGACCTTCTCAACGGCCTTTCTCGCAGGCACACATTGTGCTGTCCGGCGTCTCAACTGATTTACGCGAGTTCTATCAATCCTGCGCGTGCATTGTAAGAAAGTAAGGTGACAGAAATTTTAAGCCAACGCAGAGCAATGACTAGAAGCGTGAGAATTACAGTTACGCATTTAGATTTTAAACTTTTTCAGGTGCGTATTATACTAATTACGAGTTATGGAGTCTCAAAACTACAATAATTTAAGAAGTGAGAATGATTAGCTGATAACTAATAAAATGATAAAATATTGAACACTATTTCATCATCACTTTCGTAATGATAGCTAAAGACACCGAGGAGTTAGTATCATACTAAATTTTGAATCATAAGATTGTGGTTGTCAACATGACTATATTCTATCCCTTTGAAGTACAAGTATTATTCGGAGCGTGCAATGCATGAGCCAAGTCAGCATTTTGCGTAATGGCATGAGGGAGTGTTGCTAGACATAGCTACTCTGACGGCCGCATCAGCACGAGGATGCCAAAAAGTGCAGCTACATGTACATGTGCGTGTGCAGAGTGAGCCACTTTGTGCAAGCTTAATAGCCTTAATATTAACGGTCTTAAAAGTCTACATAATAGTCTTAATAGCCGAGCAGTTTTCGTCTCAGCTCTTATAGGCAACCTGTCAGTGAACAAAGACTTTCTCGAATGTCACAATAGAGTCAGTGCTAGATTACTTCATTTTTGTATTTAAATCTCTACTCATTGTTTCATAATTATGGATTAACAAGAATAATGAAAGTGTTGATTTTTCTTCTCGCTCTCTACTCTAATATTTACCAAGTATGAAAGGATTACTAAACGAACCAAAAGAGCTAAGCCCTAGGTAAACTTTTTATGAAGTTGTGATATTTAAATTTCTTGCTGATATATGTATATATACGCTGCAGTTAGGGTTTACATCCCGGGATCCCGGGTGATTTGCGGCAGAAATTTTCCGGTCCGGGAATTCCTTTTTTTCCGGGAGTTCACGCGATTATAATAAGCATGCATATTTCAAGATATTAGTGAGAAAATAACTTAAAATCATGCTGTTTCCCTGAATTTCCGGGATTCAAATAGCACACGTATTTCAAGATACTATAATAGTGAGAAAATGACTTAAAATTTTGCTGTTTCCCTGGAAATCCCGGGATTCTAAATGTCATGCATATTTCAAGATATTAGTGAGAAATAACTTAAAATCATGCTATTTAGTATGATTAATCACTTAGAGAGCTCAAGATAGGACCTTAGGGTTTTAATATTCTTGCAATTTACATCACTACAGAGTGTAGTCCACACTATCTCATAATATAGTTCAACTATTTCATCAGAATTTATTTTGCAGCTTGTTTTTGCAGGTAATGAAGAATAGACTGTAATAGATACGAGGGCAACGGCCGATGTGGTGGAAACTAAAGCCTTTGTGGGGCGATACTATGTTAATTAGCAACTGGAGAAAGTGCGAAGTGTATAAAGTGCGGTAAGAGCTTATTTTCAAAGGCTGGTCTATCAATGGCTTGTTATGTAACCTAAAGAGTGGAAACGACATAGTGAAGCCTGAAACTGTAGACCCAGTAGCGTCAACTAATAGCTGAGAAAAAAGAATTTGTACCGGAACAAAGCGCCCTCATGCAAAGGAAAGCAGTAGTGAAAGCACTAAACCTAAACAAACAAAAATGACAAATTTCGTGAAGGTACGTCAGAGTACTCCGGAAGAACAAGTGACCAAGCTTGTAGCAGTTGATGGCGTGTCAGTAAATACTGTTACAGAGTGAATTCAGCAGAGAATTCTTCTCAGATAAAGGTTTTTCGCTCCCTAAATCGCCAAATACTGTGATGGGCATGGACAACAAATTACAATAGTATAAATGTAAAATATAAAGAAATCCCGGGATCCCGAGAATTCCCGGGATTGTCTTCCTGAAATCCCGGGATTTTCACTTTGTCCCGGGATTGCCAACCCTAGCTGCAGCCATTACTATTTAGTTTGTCATTTTATCCCATCCTGTGACATAAACCAATAGCTAGAGCTATGTTGAAGTTCACTCGATACTTTCTGGGAACGATATAAAATTATATATGCAGACTACTCTATTTTATAATGCACCTCGTCCAGATTTATAGCGTAGCAATATAGCAATAAGAAAATTTTATAGCAATGAGAAATGTTGAGATCAACTTTTATTGGAACTGAAGACTCGGGACGTCGGAGTGCTCAATATATTATAGCCCCTGTGAAGCGAGTCGGGAGAGTTGACCCGCGAGCAAGATCCTGCGTGAATTACATCATGAATCGAGAGTCCAAGCGTAAAGAACTAAGAAATATTGCAGTACAATCGGAACTGCCGGCGCTAGTCATTGCTCATTTAATCTGGGGCTTAGCGTCAAGCATTATCCTATTTTACAACGAACTTGCAAATGCCTACTTTCCAGAAAGTAAGTGAGAATATACTATATGCTGATTTTAATGCGCAACATTGTCGTATCGTATTTAGTTTTGGAAACGAAATTTTAGGAATCAACTACAGATAGCATAAAACAGTAAGTAACAAAAAATTGGGCGGAAACTCGAGCAAATTTCTATCTCAGATCAAACAACACTCAAGGTTGATTTGGCCTAAATGACTTCTGTTTCATGAGCATTATGTTCGTGAGTTTTGTGAATTTACCATAAGGGCTCCACAAATCCTTTATGTCCCTAGCTTAGGAAGTCTAATCGCTTTGAAGTCTTGAAGCCACTCCAATCGCCTTGAAGTCACTCCAGCCACCTCAGAAGAGAAGCTTGGGACGTAGCTGTAACATGCCTTCCCCCACAGCGTCGAGCATCACCCCACAGCGAGACGGACGGGCTGAGAGCACTTCACTCATAATGTACATAGAGCGAGCTCATGTTCTTGGTCTCTGTGTTGTCATTTCAGAGTATGCAGCTGGCTTTACAAAATTAGCTTCCAATGATGATACCTGAGCTCCAGGAGTTTCTGCGCTTTGTGCACTGGTGTTACTATTTTCAACGAGCATTCTCCAACTTTGAGGTAACCTGTCAAAATTTGTACCAATAGTTTTCGAACACCCTGAGTACTTACTTTAATCGTGGTAATAACAGTTAGTTGTGCACATTGACATGGGTTCATTTAATTTATTTGCAGGGTGTTTCAGAATAAGAAGTACAAAATTGCACACCAAGTAGAAAATGACCAATTGAAGTTGAAGTTCACTCTCGCTCTCTACTCTAATATTTACCAAGTATGAAAGGATTACTAAACGAACCAAAAGAGCTAAGCCCTAGGTAAACTTTTTATGAAGTTGTGATATTTAAATTTCTTGCTGATATATGTATAAATACGCTGCAGTTAGGGTTTACATCCCGGGATCCCGGGTGATTTGCGGCAGAAAGTTTCCGGTCCGGGAATTCCTTTTTTTCCGGGAGTTCACGCGATTATAATACGCGACCTAACACTTTTCCTTCTATCAAATTTTTCGAAAAAAATCAGGTTTTTGAGATATTGGCTGCTTATTGTTTTAAAGAATGAAATTTAACGCCACCGTTCCTCGTAATATTTATTTCGAATTAACTTTCCAAAAATTGTTCAAAATGTGTTCCACCTACATCAATGCACTTTTCAGATCTTAGCCTTAACGACTGCCGGATATTAGGAAACACGTCTGGCACCTCAGAAATTTCACCAGCAGCCATTGCAATTCTGGTCTCACTTGGTCTCACTTGCTTTCTGGAAAGTAGGCGTTTGCAAGTTCGTTGTAAAATAGGATAATGCTTGATGCTAAGCTTAACATTTGTATTAATTTGTCAAGTTTATCTGAAGTTATGGTTTGTTATCACTCCTGAAAATTAAAGCCGCTGCTCACGTTTCTGGAATTCAAAATTCCCCGCTTAGCTCACAGGAGTTCATTTTGAAAAACTTTTCGAATTAGAAAATCTTAGCACAGCTTTCACGCATTCCACTTCGTTGTTCATAAGATATTCATAATGTTGAAAACATTTTGTTCGTAATTTTTTAAATTAATGGTACAACCATTTACAGTAAATTTGAAAAGTCAAAAATTTAAATTTTTCAGGAAGAAGTAAAATAATCAAATATGCATCGTTTCACAGACATTGAATTTCAAAGTCGAGTAGAGTCTAACTATAGGATGGGTGATTGCAGGTGATGGAAACTTATTCAATTACATGGACTATATTATGGCATCCGAAGTCCAACGAATGTTCCAAGCGTCTGCTCGCTAATTCCATGCAAGTCTAGTATTAACAAATTAACACAAAACTGATTCCCGGACACGCATATCATTCGTGATAAGTCCAGCAGTAACATCAACTATCCTACCAACAAATCCATTTCTGTTTCCATTAGAGTTTCAAAAATTGACCTCTTCATGTAGCCCAGAGGTCCCTAGGGGATCTATTGGGCGACCTCGCTAGCCATGGTACTTACTGGTCCAAAACGTCTTATTCGTCTGTTGGAAAAAGTACGGTCTATAAGAACCTTTACGATTCGAGATTTTGGAAAAGATGGAAATTTGGATTCATATCAGTCATGGAAAGAAAAGTCATTCTGATGAGTTTTCATACCTACTGTCAAAGCATATACCATTAACTGCTGAAAACATTGCACACATACTTAACCGTGTTAATGCCACTGGCTTAAAATAATGACATGAGTTCATTTAATTTATACCTATGTTCGCCCTTATCGTTAGAAAAATAGACACATCTAAGTTCATTATGATGAGAAACTGAATGCTTGAAGCTTAGTTAAAAAATTCAAAATTTATTTTATGCTGCACTGAAAATGAGATTGTATGAAACTGCAAGGAGAGCTTTTAAAAACTTGAATCAAAATGACCTAGTGCTTGAGAGATCAATCAGTCACATTTTTCAGTTCACAGATTGTACATCAGTGTGATAGGTTGCATGAGCATGAAAAAGCGGAAAAGCAGCATTTTTTGCCTAACTGACGTATGCAAATGAATATTTACGGGAAAAATACCAACATCCCTCATAAGGAGTAAAATTAAATAGAACAAAGATTAAAATGCACTTCTCCAGACGGTAAATAAAAACTCGCTGCATAATTGCAAGTGTGTCACATGTAAGTAGCAAGTTTGCTAACAAATGTAACTAACGGGACCAAGTGCCTAAAATTTAACATAGGGCACTGATTGTAGAGAACTTCGTCAAGTCTGTAACAAGCGCGAGTCTCCATACAGAGTAGCGAGTAAATTGCCCGTTTAATAGCAAATATAACACGAGAAAACGTGCCTTCATTTTGACGTATGACACTGAATGTAGAGAACTGAATCAAGTCTGGTATCTACAAGTGCGAGTTCCCATGCAGGGTAGCGTGCTGGAAGACTGGGCGGTCTCTTCAATTCGCAACGCCGCCTTCCCTGAGCTGCGCTCGCCCTCTGGTCTCAAACAAAACAAAGTCATCCTAAACTGGAAAAACGGCACATAACCCCTGGCATCGCTAGATCGTCAAGAAGCTGTAACACTCGATCTGTGTAATTAAAATGTGGAAGTAAGGGGTTTTAAATCGAAACCAAATTGGTGCTAGATATTTCGTAAAATGGACATGAAAACCCGTTTTATGTTTTAAGTCGCCGTGTGTGATTTCAAAAGCGTAACTCGTGTCTTACCCTGCAATTATGGCTGATATCAAGCAATCATCTGGGTGACGTACAGCGCTGACTTCAACGCTCGGTCTTGCATTGATTGGTGTGTTTTTAGGTGGGTGTCGTATATGGGTCTGGCCTCTGAACTCTTCTGGAAAATGAAAGTACTTCTCTCGTAATATAGGATGGTGACTTGAACCACGACCTCCTTACAGATTTCTCAAACTAAATAATCCCTCAACAATGGCTTCTCTGATGCACACTGTGCTCAGCTCGTGTCCAGTTTTAATAGAAGGGGAAAAATTATCACTGCTAAAAACCCAGAAGAGATTGGCGCGCACAATCCACTTTAAAAAAAACCACAAACATGATCCCTAAAATACATTCGTATAACCTGAACTACCCGACTTTACACAGACCAAACATAGTACCGAAATCAGTAGGACATAAGTACTCTGAATGGTATTTATAAGAGGCAATAAATCAATGGTCTTATTGACTACCACAACCTGCCAGGGCAACGTCCGACCTAACCTGCTAACCTTCGCATGCATGAAATGTCTTCGAATGTCGTCCTGCCGTGACTGAGATCAGTTTATCTTTTGTTGAGCTGGTGATTCTTTACCTCGAGTGAGGTACGCCCCTGATAGTAATGAGTAACAGGTCGGGTGCAAATTCAAATGGAAAAAAGCGAATAACTTAAAATAACAAAATACCCAAGCGCACCAAATACCCAGCGGAACGTACCCGAAAAGTTTACCAACTCACGAACTTACAATGCAATAAAGGAAATGAAATTTGCACTTCTTGTGTCTAGTGTGAAAATTGTAGGGGTATGAGGAAAAAATTGCACAAAGTTAATTATTTCAGCATCAATGAAATTGTGTTTTTTCAACTATTATTCCAGCATTAATAAAATTGTCAGGAAGTTCTCAGTCGATGGGGTCAAATTGACGAACCAACGCTATCAGTTTGAAATATGTCACAAGAAAGCCTTGAAAAGTTACTCGCGGCTATGAAACTAACAATAATTTTATTTCATTGAGCTCAAATTTATGCTGCATTTTTGATCAGTTTCTTGAGATTGAAAAGTTGAATTTCCCGAGTAAGGTACTCGCATGGAAATGAATCTTAGCCAAACAGCTTTAGGAATGTATATCTTTTCGAAAGATCTCCCTCTGTGACTTGGAAAAGACTCCATATTTTAAGTAATCATTCTGCAAAATAAAAACGGAAACTCAATTGATACATAAATTACATCGGCTCAACCTTTTCTGATAAAATTAGTTTATCTTTGAATTCGAATTAAATTAATTGCAATTCAAATTGAGAAAAAAATTAAACTGTGATTAAATTATACTTGTCTATTTCGGTGCTGCTATAGCGTGAGGTCTAACACACTATAGCATGAGATCTACCACTAGCTAGATACTACAGCATGAGGTTAGGTTAGGTTACTGTTGGATATTACTGACATCCATACATTTAATTTAGCGATTAACACTTAATTTGTACTTCTCAAACTGCACCTGGGTAGGCGATACATGGCGGTGGGCCTCACGCTTTAGTAGCGTCTCTATTTCTATCCTGTTCAAATATTATTAATTTTATATTAGTTCAAGACTCAGCGACGAGAGAGGCGATCTCACAAGAGCAAATAGAAGGGACCATTTAGTATGGAACATAGAAAATGGTGTCACTGTGCGCAAGGTGTGTTCACTCAGAAAGTACCCTGCGCATACAACTAGAATCTAAGAATGAAGAGGAAGAAAAGACAAAGAAGAGCCAGCGAAGAAGACATGAACACAGATAGAAGCAAAGTGGGCTCGAAAGACAGAAGCCCCGATGGCCTGTTATAGCTAAGGGCATCTGAAAGCATCACCCCTAGGATCACCAGCCACCAAAGTTCTGGATAGCCAAACCTAACTAACTTAAGTCTATTGCCTATCCTATGCACCCTGAGGGAACCTGTTCCAACGGAATAGTCTCATATATTTCGCTTTGTACGAATGAATTTTGATGGCAGCTTACAAAATTCAGAGCATATCATTTGATGTTTTGAAGTATGAATTCCCGTTTGATGACGTGAATGTGCTTTAAAAGTACAAACTTAATAAGAGTAGTTAATCAAAAACATCGAATCTCTGAGATACTGAGAGTATCAGAGAAAAATAGTTAATCTAAACTCCTTAACGCACGGTGAATGCTGCATGTTCTCCGAGCTAGGGTTGAGCTGCATAGCATTTCCAAGGAAGTTGATTCTCAAGGTACATTTTGAGACCCTCAAAATATTCAATGATATTAGCGCCCATGGTATAAGTGACTTCAATCTCATTTGGGACTCACATGATTGAAGAATTATATTGCAGCTTACGCGATGAAATTATGACGTTATTACTAGTGTCATTATAGCTTCTAAGTGCGCTTAGAAGCTTAGGAAGTCACTCGTGGGGACACTCGTGGAGCTGGTCGTGTGCGCACGTGTGCTACTGATCATCTGACGAAAATTGTGGCCAATTAAAGTGAAGTTGCTGAAAAACTGGTATAGTTTGTATATCCACGTGAGTATAGTGTGTAACTTTGTGTGGAGTGACTGTGAGAGTAGTAGTTTCGCTGTTTGAGAGTAGCGACCGAGCGTTTGCATC
>JACJUY010009060.1:21966-34921 GCA_014220935.1 Platorchestia sp. MABIK | reverse complement strand
CTATAGTGGGCTCCTCACTGCCAGAGTGGGCTTAATATCTTAACATCAGAAAGAGTTAAAAAAATGTTTGAACTTCGAGGCCAAAGTGTTGATTAAATTATTTACTTTCAGGAACCACGATCACGCTGCCCAAGGCTCGATACGATCATGCATAGCTGTTTGAAAAATCTTGGCTGCACCCCAATAGCACATTAAAAATTCCTCATTCATAAAGCTCGACCAGTGTTCTGGTCTCTCTACCTCCCTCACAGTGATGCTGACGTTGTAAAATTTCTCCCATCCAATATTCCGAAGAAAAAACAAATCGGGGGAATGATGTCCCACTTAGATACCGTTCATCTGACCTAGGGCAAAAAGCTCTCTCAGTTTTTGTAACTCTTTGTGGAATAAGCTTCCCCAGCATATAAAAACCTCTCATACTGTAAAAGAATTCAAGGCAAACGTGTCACGCCATTCCGCATTTCTGCCATAAAGAATAACGCACTGCATCACTGCATTGTAAATTTAAACTAAACTCACACCTTCTGGATAGAGAACGTTTATGTTTTTCACTGATGTTGCTGGATTGCTACCTTATTAAAATTCATACAACATGAAATGATGCACGTGATTCACTTTGAAACTTTTCTTTTCCATGGGCTATGGGTGAGTTATAAATATCAACTGGAGTAAATTCAATTAATGGGAAGTTTAAGTTTAACTGAATATCTGACATCTGATCTGACCTTGCTAACAGCTGTTTGGACTCATTCATGTGTCTTAAAGTTTTGTTAAAGAAAAGAGGACAAAATTTTCCGGCACTCCTAATACTTTAAATTTAACTATTGCACTTCCTATCCATGTAATTCAATAGTGAGGCATGGCTGTGTTATAGAGATGGTTGCAATATTGTTTCCTTCAGGATCAAAACTCGATGGAGAGGCGGCATGCCGCAGGCCAGGGCTCTGCAGTGAGGCGGGGACTTGCATGGCTGCAAATGACCCTCCCCTTTTACCACCAAGCTTACCACGTTGACTGCAATGGGTTTAACTAAAGTTCAATATTCTATTCATATTTGAAGTCAATAGTAGTTAGCAATTTAGAAAATCTCGCACATTAACTTGATCGTGCCTTCATTTAGCTTTGATTAAGTATTTATAAAAATTGAGTTTGTGACTACTGGTCGGTCAGCAGCATTGTGAAAATTCCCTTCATGTATACAGCGGCGGTTCACATCGTGTTGAGCGCGTTACCTTATTCAGTTTCGAACATTGTTCAACCACTTGGCTGGAAGCAAGCTTATAGCCACGACTGAAGTATTTTCCTTGCCCAGTTATCGCGTGTCCAATTTATTTGCTCCGAGCAGCGCTGAAGACCAACCTCTTTTGGAAGCATGGACCATCAGAGTGGAGCAAGGAAACACAGACTTTAAATTTAGATAAGAGTTATCTAACGCTCAAATGGCCTAGGACAAAAGGATTTCAGTTCTAGGTGCTTAGCTGTGGAATAAGTTCCTCAGAGCATGAAAACTCTAAAACTGTGAAATAATTCAAGGTGAACGTGCCATGTCATTTTGGATCTCAGTCAAGCGACCGTCGTACAATAATTTTCCCTGTTTCACATTGTTCAACTGCAAATTAAATGATTTCTCGTTAGCTTTAAAACTTCTCACAGCTATTATGAGGTCAGAATTTAAAATTCTATGGAGTTGAACACCTATGTTTGAGTTAGTTAATGTCATTTTCGTTCGTTAGTATTGTCAAATTTGTATTTCTACGTTGCATTTCTCAAGAGACGTCCTGCGAAGACTGCATGTGCCTGTACATGTACCGACCGTTTCCTTGCTCGCTGAAAATTCTTCTTCCGGAAAAAGAAATAACAATCCCCTCATTTCAGGAATTTTGTTGAAACTTCAAAATCAATACACAGAAATATAAAAACTGACCCACAGAAAATGGCTGATATGTAACAGATAAAGAAATAAGCAGCATGTAAAACAGCTCAAAATTGCGGTGAGGACGAAGTCTTCAATGGGGAGTTATGTTTTGAATGCCCAGAGTAATGTAGCGTTTAGAGCTAACCTCCTTGACGGTAAAATTTTAACCAGTATATTTATATCAGGACGAGTCGTTCAGAGAGGGCAGTGTCGGACCGCAGCGCGGTGACTTGCAGTAGTCGGCGCTGGAGGCTGGAGCCAGTTTGAGCTAAGAATTTCTTTGTCCTTCCTAATAAAACGAAAAGGTACATTTTTCCATTTTTCTTTTATTTGACTCAACCACTGTTAAAGATGTCCTTATTGTGGGATTCACGCTAAAGAAATATTAAGGCCTTGAATAAAGAAGAGAGACATGAAAAAGAAAGAAGTAAAGTAGGTCCGAAAGACAGAAGTCCCGAATGCCTATCAATAGCTGAGCTACATCACAGAATCTCCTCTGGGGGACTAGTTCTTCAAAGCATAAGATGGACATACCTAATCAATCTAAATTTATTGCCCATCCTATGCCCCTTGAGAGACATTTAAATCTACAGGGTGCGTACGGTATCTGAGGACACCTAACGCACACTTATAAAAACAGAAAATGAAACAGTTAATCGTTGAAACTCACCATTCCTTGTAACAAAACAAATGAACATAATATTGACCAACGTTTTATCCTATATATCCTCCTTCGGCTTCTATCACCGACTCAATTCGAGTCTGAAAGCGACTGCAAGCTTTGATCAGGTGGTCTTTATTTTGTCGTCCATTGCCCGGGCAATTGCTTCTATCAGAGAGGATTTGATGTTGTGGAGATGCATATTAACTTTTTTTTCAACGACGCCCAACACGTAATAAACTAAAGAATTAAGGTCTGGTGAGTTAGGAGGCCATAAGTTTGGTGTGACTTGATCGTGAAAATTCTCGGCCATCCAATAAGAGCTTAATGGGATGGAGCCGAATCTTGTTGAAAGACATAGGCCCTTCCATTGGCTACGCTGTCTATCCAAGGCTCAACAATGGTTTGAAGAGTCTCGACATAGGCATCTGTATTGACTCTAAGCTAAGGCCATGTGGAAAAAAACGAGGAGGCACGATGTGCCCTTCACTGCTAACATCGAAAACCATCACTGTTGCTGGAAGCTTCGTGTTCTGAGTGAGTCAGAGCGTTGACAATGCTGTTTTCTCTTGCTCGTGGCCAATCCATCTTCGTTTCTTTCATTCAGCTCCTTTCTAACTTTACAAACGAAAAATTTGGCGACTTTAAGAAATCTGGCAATTTCTAAATTACCGTGTTTCGATTTTATACACTATTACAGCGTGTCTTTTTACATCACTATTTATAGTAGTATCCGCCATGGGATCTTCTGAATTAAAACGTAACAAAAATATTAGTGTCCTCAGATACCTTACGCAGATTAGATTAGTTTAGTTGTTAGTTTTAGCCTCCCTACCCGCAGCAACAAATGCGATCCAAAGAGAGGAAGGAGGAAGGCACCATTTAGTATGGAGTGTAGGAAACGCGGAATCTACGCAGAAAGGGCATAGAAACAGTAAGTTGGGAAAGAAGATTATGAAACAAGATCAAAGTTGAAGAAGGAAGTAGTAGGTGCTGAAAAACAGGACAGCAGTGAACCGAAAAAAGGGTGGTCCGTAATAAACCAAAATCCTATTCTACTGCAACAAAAAGAAAGCCTACGTAACCTTTAGCTCGGGCCCTCACATAGTCCCCCTGGGAGCGCCAATTCCCGATACCTTACGCACCCTGTGAACACGTTAGCTGTAAGATCGTGCGTTCTCAATGCTTCAAGTGCTTTTTGGATACTTTTCATCAATATCTACGGCTGGTTGTTACAATATCTACGGCTGGTTGTTACAATATCTACGGCTGGTTGTTACAATGGTTAGGTTATTTTTTTTGCGAGTTAATCTGAGCCAGGTGCGTCGCTCTGTTCAGTGAGACGTTTAATGGAGTTGGTTTTTGTTCTTTTTTCGCTTAAGTGGGCTTTTGCAGATGGCATTGCACTCGCTGGTGGCTGCTCTGCTGTCAAATTCATAAAATGGGCTTTTAATGCGCTCATGTTACTGCGTTGTACAGTTGTCATTGTGTTCTGCGGCAGCGGTGTGGATGTGCTGTCATTTCTTGTGGCTGCGCAGCTGTGAGCCGTGAAGATGCGTCTTTCAGTGCAAACGAATCTGAGTTTTTTTTTTTATTTTTTGACAAGCTGCGTTAGTTTAGAGATCGCAAAATAAAAGAGAAAGAACGAGTGCAACGAGTACGTTTCCCTTTCCTGTGTTTATACGGACTATTTGTCCATTCTTGAAGTAACGTTCTAATCTATAGCTAGTGAAGTATTCATTCTCCATGTGTGATGCTTTTTTCTTTATTTGCTCTGAAGGTAACTCCTATCTATCAAGAGCAACGCTGTCGTCACTTTCGTTGGTCAAATCCACGCTTTTGTTAATTGATGAGCAAATGTTACAACAGAATCCTTCACATGAACACGAGATTTACCTCTGCATTGTTGCCAGCTGCACACTTTAGTACAGAAATGCAATGGAATAGCTCTACCTTCAGGTTCAAACGGTTTATAATAATAAAAATGATATACACAATCAAAAACACGTCCAGATGACTGACAACTAACCAAAGAAACGAGTCCCTCAGGAGCAGACGCTTGGTGTGCAGTGTGTATGGCACCTCCTTCACGCGTGATTCATCTTCTTTTCCATGAACAAGTTTCCTTTCGGATCATTTTCTAGTTGATATGTAAAGCAGAATGCCCGACTCAGAACACTACTCACATGCAGCCAACCAAACACTCTGGAAGAACATATCAGAGGTCAACATTCTACACCAACTGGCAGTGATGTGCAAACTAAATAGCCCACGTAGAGTAGGGATACACTCGCATCCTAGTTTAACGAGATAGACCCTACCGTTTGTTGCAAGATATATCAGACTGGCTCAGCGACAGTTCGGAAATTTTCAGTTAGTTGTACGATCGCCCTAGAGAGCAGGAGGAAGTTTCCCACTGCCAGCCCTCACTAAGCGACTAGCGCAGTATGACCCAAAGCACAAGCGAACTCTACGTGGCTTAGCAGAGAACCTCGTCTGCAGCTGGGATACGGTAGTGAATTTTCTATCTCTCTCGGCACCGCAGGCAAGCTACTTGAGAAGAAGAAATCGAGGGAGAAAGAAAACATTCGGGTTATTAGAAGCTCAAGAAGCTTTATTCATATTGAAGCATATTTTTGAACAATTATTGAAGAAACTAATGAAAAGTAGACCATGCAGAACACAAGTAATAAATTAACACAAAAAAATTATTGAAATCCAGATTTGAGCTGAAGTGAGAAATCAACTAACCCCAAAAGAAAGGAATGAAGTTTTACGATGATCTCGCAGAAGCAAAACAACTTAGTTACATCAACGACACCACGTTACATTTAGCAATGCTTGAAAAAGAAAAGCCTTATCGTTAGAAAACGCACACATGAATTCCTAATGTTTTCCAATTCCAAACCAGCCAGTGTGATGGATGGATGCTTATAAGTAACTGAGGCCAAATCATTACCAGACAGTTTCGGTTGGCAGCGCGGCAAGTACGACAACAGCTAGCATACGCTCCGTGTTGTGTATGACAACTGCAGCGCTGCCGCGCAGCAAGACCCTCACAACTGCCAGACGCTCAGGCAGCAGGCGTGTTAGCGTTCAGTTCCTCTCCCAAGAAGCGGATGACCACATCATGGACGGCCATGTTGTCCAGCCTGGTCAGGTCCTCGATGGTGAGCACCTGGACACAGGAAGCATGAGGTTGAGTGCGCTGTCGTCTCCGCCCGCAGCGGTAAATGTAGTTCATTCTATTTTGTATAGCTTATGGAACTCAAGTTCGTAACAAGTGGGGAATGAAAACAAAAACATTCAAGGAATACTGACTCACTATAGAATAAAATGTGTAAACAAAAAATATGGCAACAAAGCAACAAACGCGAGTCCAAAGATTTTGTTGGCCTTACCGCCAAAACCGCAGACACAACCAATGCTTGTTTACAAATCAGCCTGAATTGTTTGACTATTAGAAAGTTTTAGCCTCCCTTTACCACAACAAAGATGTTCAAGGAGAGGAAGGATGAAGGCACCATTTAGTATGGAGTTAAGAGAAACGGGGAATCTACGCACAAGGTGTATAAAAACAGTGGGCTAAGAAGGAAGTTCATGAAACAAGATAAAAGTTGAAGAAGAAAGTACATAGTAGGTACTGAAAAACAGGACAACAGTGAACGAAAAAAGATTGTCCGTAATAAAACAAAAAACTCATTCTATTTCAACAAAAAAAAGGCCTACCTAACCTTTAGCTCGGGACCTCACATAATCCCTCTGGGAGCGCCAATTCCCATAAATACAATAGTTGTATCCCCCTGAGGGGAATCAGCTGGAAACGAGATGGCATGATTATGAAATGCCCTGAACAAACGAAGTTGGTTCGTTTGGCAGAGGCCGAAGAGGCCAACTATTTTCAGCGGCAGAGGCCGCTGCTGCAGTACCTGCTCCTGCGTGGTCCTGAGCTCGCGGGGCGGGAGCCTGTCGAAGGGGAAGCCCATGGGGCGCTGGTCAGGGTAGCGCTCGTCCAGCACCCCGCAGTAGGAGGCGGCGCCTGCGCACTGGCGCGCTCCCGGCCGCTGCTGCACCTGCACGTAAGGGACGTGGTCAGAACTGGGGCCTCAGCCACGCACAATGCCTTACATTCCTCCGCAACATCCGCGATGCCAACCCTGTATATATTACCACTTTACTGCGTGCCCCTCTACATTGCCTAACATTCCTAGAGCAACATCTGCGATGCCAACCCTGTACATATTGCCCCTTTACTGCGTGCTCCCCTACATTGCCTAACATTCCTAGAGCAACTCTAACACCCCACGCTGCATTTAAAACCACGGTCAAGTCGAACTGTACCTAAACATGCAAACCAATTTCACACTCACACCACGATTCACTGTAGGTTACCATGTGGGAGAGGTGGGAGGTTGGTGGGAGAAGCTAATAATTACAAACATCTACCAAACATGGGCGCAGTTTGACAGTCAGTAAAAATTGTCCAAGTTGAGTCCTGTGAGTATTAAAGAAGCGCTAGAGAATTAACGTTCTAAATGACTTCATTTCAGTAGAGTTGAGTATTCTGAAAAAAAATACATATCAACTGACAACACTTTGTGCTTTGTAAGTATTAACGAAGAGCTACAAAATCAAACTTCTTATTTATTTCATCTTCCCTTCTCCTAGTACTTCGAAACATGAATAAGAAAAACTCATATCAACAGCTTATAGCAGCGGTTCTCAAACTTTTTTAAACCAAGGACCACTTTCATTACAGAAAATAAGCTGAGGACCCCTCACATGTGTTCCCCTCAGGAAAATATATATCTATATATATTCATACAATATATATATGCATCCACTGTTGAATTCGTCAAATTTTGCAGACCCCGCTTTGAGAACCCCTGGCTTATAACACCGACCCTATCCTGCTCGTAGTCGGTCATCATGACGAAAAGCTGGAACGTCATGCCCTCAGGCCGGCCCCTGGGCACCAGCAGGTGGTGGGGCCAGCCGCACCCGCAGAAGTCCTCCTGGATGTCCACCGGAGGCCGAGTTGACGCTGCAACCATGGCAGTCATGTTAAGTCAAGGAGAACGTGAGCCAGAGTTAAGTCAAGGAGAACGTAAGCCAGAGTTAAATCAAGGAGAACGTGAGCCAGAGTTAAATCAAGGAGAACGTGAGCCAGAGTTAAATCAAGGAGAACGTGAGCCAGAGTTAAATCAAGGAGAACGTGAGCCAGAGTTAAATCAAGCAGAACGTAAGCCAGAGTTAAATCAAGGAGAACGTAAGCCTGAGTTAAATCAAGGAGAACGTAAGCCAGAGTTAAATCAAGGAGAACGTGAGCCAGAGTTAAGTCAAGGAGAACGTAAGCCTGAGTTAAGTCAAGGAGAACGTAAGCCTGAGTTAAATCAAGGAGAACGTAAGCCTGAGTTAAATCAAGGAGAACGTGAGCCAGAGTTAAATCAAGGAGAACGTGAGCCAGAGTTAAATCAAGGATAACGTGAGCCAGAGTTAAATCAAGGATAACGTAAGCCTGAGTTAAATCAAGGATAACGTAAGCCTGAGTTAAATCAAGGATAACGTAAGCCTGAGTTAAATCAAGGATAACGTATGCCTGAACTGCAGCCAGCGCCACCAAGGACAAAACTTTGACATAAGCGAGGTGAGTGTCGACACTCTGCACACTGAATTCAGTGGGTACAAAAACGAAGTATTGTATTTGATTCATAATAAATACCTAATAGCCAAAGTAGTCTCATCAGAAAACACACAAAAATTAACTCGTTGAAAAGAATAAACCGCAATGAAGACACAATGAGATAATGACCAGACCAAACAGAAAAAGGGAAGATTTATTGATTTATTAAGTCAAACCTATAAATCAGAAAAACTCAGCCTCCACAACCACCAAGTGTAGCGCATCTCCGGACACTTCCCCTAGGTATCGGTAATTCCACCAGTACACATCCTGTGATAAGCTCGCCAATCTCGCCCATCTGCCGCGAGAGTCGAGCTCTCCCGACAGACTGAAGGCAATTGTTCCCAGTCGAGCTGAGAGGGCTCGGCTTATGAGGACACCAGAAAAAGGTGACCAAAAAACACAATACTAAAAATTATTTGTAAAATAAAGATGAATACAACAGTACCAATTAAATGAGCTGAATGAATGTTAACTATTCAATAGAATCAGCGTCATATAATGGCATAGTGAAGATGTGAGAGCAGGAGGAACAGACGTGAGAGCAGGAAAGACAGACAGAAGTGAGGGCAGGAAGGACAAGACAGAAGTGAGAGCAGGAAGGACAGACAGAAGTGACGGCAGGTAGGACAGACAGAAGTGAGGGCAGGAAGGACAGGACAGAAGTGACGGCAGGAAGGACAAGACAGAAGTGAGGACAGGAAGGACAGGACAGACGTGAGGACAGGAAGGACAGGACAGACGTGAGGACAGGAAGGACAGGACAGAAGTGAGGGCAGGAAGGACAGAAGCAAGAACACTCACGTTGCGTGCCACCACGGATGTTCTGCTCGAGGTCCCTGAAGGTGATCTCGCCAGGGATGGTGACGGAGGACTGACTGGACGGCCGCTTGATGTGGTTCTGTCCAGGCTTCACTGCAACACCTCGCTTACGTTAGGCTCACTCTCTGCTTACCTTACTATCTGCCATGAGCTACGGCCAACACCCAGCTTTCTCTCAACACGTTAACTGCCTTGGCGCGGTGGCTACGGTCAATTTGGTTAGGTTGGGAGTGGCAGAATAGAAAAGCATCTTTACTGTTTGATTGTATTTTTATACTTTCTGAGATGCGGGAACAGTATAATTGCACGGTAACATTTTGACTTGACCGCCACAGTCTAATTTAAACAAAGGTAGTGACATTATTCAAATGCTATTCATTGATATAGGTAGGTAAATGAGGAATTAACTTAGTGCCACACATATGTATCAATGCGCAGTTAAGGTGTTAACGACGAGAATTCTGTCAAGAATAAAGTCGTCCTATAGAGAGCGCGACGAGCCAAGGTGGCATTGACAGCTCGGACCACTATACTATTGCCTCGTCAACAGGTATGTCTCGATTTCCCGTGGCGCCTTAAAAGGCGAGAACAATGTCAGCTCCTCATAAAAGACCTTTGTCCAGTGCCAAAGGTTTGTGGACAAATTCTGTCCAGCAATAACTGAACTGAACAGTAGAATTGTTCAATATATGATTAACTGGAGGTACCTTCTAAGCACAGATACATTTCCCACGCAAACAACGTTGAGTCGCATTACTCAAAGCATGTACAAATGAAAGCAACCAGCAGCTGAGCAAGTATTTCACAGTAAACACTAAACATCACTTATACCCGATAACTAGCACACAACATCAACTAGCATTTTTGCTCACAAACACTCATTATCATTACATTATGATCATTGCTGAGTCAGTGAGGCGGAACTCACGTGGGAAGACAAACTTGTCGAGCTCGACCCAGAGGAGCCGCTGTTCGTTCAGCCGCATGGGCGAGTCGGTGCCGTTCTGGCTGAACTTCGGCGCCAGGAAAATGCGTACGTACACCTGCTTCTGTGCTCCTGTCGTGTTGTTCGCCTGTAAGAAAGAAGAAAGAAAGAAAAACCATTAAATTTTCAAAATAGTTGAGACGTGAGATGCATGACAACATATTGGGTTTTAAAAATTTCATAATACAAGACGTCCTTTGACAAACGTTCCACACGAAGAGTACTAATAGACAAATTATAAGAGGCGCACTGATAGACAAACCATCCGAGGTGTACTAATAGACAAACCATACAAAGCATACTAATACACAAACCATACGAAGCGTACCAATACACAAACCATACGAGGCGTACCAATACACAAACCATACGAGGCGTACCAATACACAAACCATACGAGGCGTACCAATACACAAACCATACGAAGCATACTAATAGACAAACCATACGAGGTGTACCAATAGACAAACCATACATAGCATACTAATACACAAACCATAGGAGGCGTACCAATAGACAAACCATACGAGGCGTACCAATAGATAAACCATACAAGGCACACTAACAGACAAACTAGAAGTAACGCCAAAGCCGCGGTCAGTAGCAGTGGTCTCCTTCACCACGGAATGAGTCGTGCATCATCACCACCACTGATGATCTGCCACCATCAATCACCACTTCGCATTCCTGCAACCCATGACAGCTCTCATCAATCGACAGTGGTCCATCATCATCACCACCACCACACCACAAGTTACATTAGCTTGACGTGCAATAGATTTCTGCGACATTAGAGCCTAGGTATTTCCAGATCACAAGACAAGGCTTGCTCTCATGAGGTCCCGTCACTCACATCTCACAGGCAGTTTGCTCCTCTCACCCATAGTCCTCGAGGCCAAGTGTGAAACATGGCTTAACTATAGGGACGTTTAGAATATTAGCTGTCAGCATGCAACCTTTAGTTCGCTGTCCCAAGTCCACAACTCGTCAATACTTTTAGAATTATCTCACAAACTCTCTTCCTTCTTACTCCAGCCACACCTCAGTACACACCTACACCACGCTTTACACTACAACATTTGCTGAGTTAAACGCTGCTCGCTCGATGCGCCCAAGTCACCTCGATACTTCAAATTCCACCCCTCCATACTTGGGTTACTCCGCTGTATATGCAGCGCACCTACTCAACTTTCCCTCTCCTGAGCAGTATTGTAGTAAAATAGGTTCTTCTCCAGCAGCCTACGTTAACCACAACTCGTGTCCGCTGACACTCTCACACTCAATATGAACAACCACGCCCTGAAATTCCCAGGTTACCATGCACGAGGTATCAAGAGCGGCACAGACACCCACAGCGAGATGCACTAGGGACCAAAAGGCAGAGCAGCTAACCAGGATGTGGTAGTCGAAGGGCTTGTGGTCGAGATGCTGGAGGTTGATCCTGACGCTCTGCGCCGTGCCAAAGTCGATGCCCCTGGACGCCTCAAACTCGCGGTTGGTCCAGCCTGTGTGGATCTCGTCTGCCACGTTGCCCGTGGCCACACCCAGCCGGGTCACCGTCACCCCCGGCAGCTCCAACTGAAATTATTATGCATTATATTATCAAGAAGATTTACAAGATGCATATGTATGACAATTGAAAATCTATCTAGTTGTGTTCACTATGCTATGCTTTCTATGAATTATATATTCTATGGGCTATGCTACGTGCTTTCATTCATGTCAAAACCTTTAGTTTGGGTTAATTTTCATAAAAAAATGAGCATCAAACATTTAAACAGTATTGTACCTAGCAACATTGCATCACTGCCGGTTTTTTGGTGCTCAAATATCATTTCAAAAACTCTCAACATTGGAGATATAAGCCCAAAAATTAGCACGTAGCCCAACCAAATTGACAGAAGAACTTTCGCTGCCAGTTATGAGGCCACGACGATCCAACTCAATATAAAATCTGGCTTCTGGACAGAGAACAAAACAACACGGCCTTGCTTCAGCTCAAACTGGTTTGGTTTGTTAAGATAAATGAAGGGAGAAATTGGTGCGACTCAGGCGCTCCACATCACGAGTAGAACACAACCCTCAGGTGAAGACAAACTGGCGTGGGTAGGACGGACAGACACAGCCCACGTCAGCTACAACATACACGTACAACACAAACGCATCGTGTGCGGTGCCCCACCTGCTGCACGGTGTAAGAGGGCTGGGTCGCCTTGTACTGCTGGAAGATCCAGTCAATGTACTTATGCCAGCGGTAGAACACAGGGTCTCGCATCGCCACAGCGCTGTCCGACATCACCCCGAGGTTTTCCTGCAGTAAATGACATACATCGTCCTGTTGCAGCGTTATATATTTCCCATATCAGTGACATGTATTTTCCTAGATCAGTGAAACATATTTCCCTATTTGTATTAGTAAAAGATATTCCCCTATGTCAGTGAAACACATTCCCCCATGTCAGTGAAAGCCCATACTAGTGAAGTATATTTCCTTGTATTAGTGAAGCATTTTTCCCAAGAGTAATAAATTTCCCCGCATCGGGAGACACGTAAAATTTACTAGTCCTTCAGTTATGACTGACACTACCAAGTTCTCCTTGAGGGAAGAACTACCATCAGTAATAATGGGCCAGCACCACCACTTGTCGGCCGATAATCTTTGGTGGTTGGAAAGAAGTGAACGTTGAGATTGGCCAGGAAGTAAGGCCAAAGCCCTTGCTAAACTCCTAAGCTTCCCAACCAAAAAATGAGTTCCCATTCATACATTTCCAAATTCACACTCGCCATTAGAAGAAACCCGTCCTCCCACTGTACATCCGACTAGCGTCCTAATCACCCGCAGGCACAAGAGCTGGTGCAGCCTAGACTGGACTAACAGCTGCCAAATTT